>LOND01001145.1:61162-71185 GCA_014220965.1 Paragonimus kellicotti
CGGGGGACTAGGTGTTTCTTGAAACGGATACCAAGAGATGACAGTGGATTATTGCTGACTTCACCAAGTCCATTAACAACAGTCTATTTGAACATCTTGTCGATTTGGACTACCATTTCGGCTCAATGTCGGTATTCCACGATGTCCGCAAAATCCGGATAAGTCATCCTAAAATGGTCAGACGACGGATGTTAGTTATTCCCGAAGCACACCTTTTGCACATGCCTTTGAAGTATCGTAGTACCGAATTACATCACCTGACCTCATTTATATCATATCTCACCTTTGTGACATAATATCTCATTGATCTTCAAATTACTGCTCATGTATGTTAGTGTTTGGCAATCTCCGTACTTTTGGTAGGCCTTGTTTGAGAGTGACCAGTTATCTTTTACACGCATTCGTGCCTATCCGTGTCACTGCAACTATTAAACGGATATACTTCTATGGTATCCGTATCAAATTCAGTACAAATTAAGTCAAACAGTTCGGGTGTTGTGTTTAACTTGTTTTTAATAACTTGAGAATAACACAACGTCACGAGTAAGTTGTAATGCTCACCGTTCCAACCACCTTGAGTAGAGTGGCCTTTCTCAAGAGTGTTACGGTCGAAATTGACTTCCAATGATCTGACGAGGAATTGTCGTCAGCAATTGTTCATTGTGTATACTATCTCTGCTGTGTGATGAATTTGTCCGAATTCGTACTTTAACTACCGATTTCGTTGTGGCATTCAGTTTGGTTGTTTCATTCCGTTGCTTTCATAGCGTGGTTTTTGCGGAAAAACGTTTCTAGACGAGACTGTACATGTTGGATCTTCGTGTCCCGCAGAGACTTATGTAGCATCCACTGAAAGCCGCGCAATGAACACTTGTCTTCTAAGTCGCGCCAGTTTGGATCGCCTTCGCAAGAAACAAGAAAGGATGATAAAAAATCGCCACGCAGCCAGTATGAGTCGTTTGCGCAAAAAAGAAGTAAGTTTACTTGCTGCACTTCAAACTCTGCTCGATATCCTTTTGACTGATTTATTTCCTTCCAGAAGTTTTTAAGATTTTCTTGTAATTATCGGGGTAATAACAGCATTTGATTATTTACAGACGTTCATACTCTAGAAAGAACACTGCTTTCGGTATTCAACCCCAGCATCTTGGCCACTACTTTTCTCTAAAAAAAACAACACAAATACGTCTTCTTACTATATGGACGTTATTTTTAAGTCTGTGCACTCGACTGACGCTTACTACAATGGTACTCCCTGTTTATTTGTGGTTTGAACTAGTCCACACTCGGCTTACAGCTTTGCGTTCGACGTATGAGCGAGTTCAATCGTTATCGTTGTTCGAATCGTGCTAATTATTCTTTGATTGATTCGTTTAAATCTGAGCGTATTGTTGATTGTCAACTCGTAACTTGCGGAAGATCTGCTGTCACATGATTGTCTGCTGCCTCATTCGTATTTCTAGTTCACTTGTTTGACAACCTGGACTTAATGGAATGTTTCGTTTGTCTTAAGTGTTGATTGGATTCATGAAGTAAGCTCGGTTGGTTTTTGGTAACTTGAGTCACCTCTGGCACCGGTGTGGCCCCTCACTCTCACTAAAGGGCACGGTGCATAACGTATCTATGTGCGATACTGCTGTACGGTTGTAGAGCCTCGTCGCTCCACGTCAACGTCAGTAAGCCATCGGTTTTTGACGATCATTTACAAGGCATTGTCCGTGTGTGATGGTAGCATCACTTGAGCAATGATGGCGCACGGCGACTTGCGTTAGGGACAGGTAGCGTTTTTCTGCGTGAAATAGACTCGTTGCGTCGGTCAAACTAATTCGGACACATTCCAGGCATACCTCCCGGGCGTCTGCTTTTATAGCACTTTGTTTGTGTTCCCCGCGTTTGACTAAGAACTAAAATGGGTGACCCATGACTTGATTTGGGAGTTTAAAGAAGTTTCCATCAAGTTTGGTTTTCATCGGTCGTACCAGCCCTGAGTCCGAAATATGCAGAGTGTCGTTAGCTGGTGACGCTGAATAAAACGACCGTAGGCGGTAACCGGTGCTGGGAATGCTGTTATGCTGGTTACGACGATCGTCCCTGACTGTCATTGTCCACACTCTTTTCAGCAACGAAAAGGAATAAAAAATATTGAAAACGCTAACAAACTGTGGTAGAAATGTCAAAATAGGTGATAATGTAAAATTCAAAAATTCTTTCTTGTCATTGAGTTTAAACAAGGGTTTTATAAAGTTGTATTATTACGCTTTTAAATACACATATGTGTATTTAATTTATTATGTGTATTATATTGCATTATGCATTATATTTATTTGTTTAATTGTTAAAACTATCTGCAGCTCAGATACTATCATGAGTAAGTGTAAATGAGGGACACCGAATGATGGACATTTATTGTGATATTTCAAATCCACACTAAGATCCATTGTCAAACAAAGTGATGATGGAAAATTACACATCGGTTACCGGCTCGTCAGCATGTTTGTCTGTCTGTCGCTCGTCTTCGTCGTATTTATGTGACCAATGGGGTGTAGTGAGTGTCGAGGTCGATGTGTCTGCTGAAAACGTTGCTTCTCTTTTGCTAATTCGATCATATTGGCGTCAGTCCGTTTGACCTCGTGACCTATGGCTGTGCCGTGTTGCCATAGCTGTGATCTCTGGTCTGTTCGTTTCAGTGTTAAGTGATGTTCTTGTGCACGTGTCTTCAGCTGTTTGCCCGTTGCGCCTGCCTAGGTTTGACCACAGTATTGGCTCGTTCATGCGCTTCAACTGAATCTTTGATTTTATAATGCTTATATATATATATATATATATATATATATATATATATATATATATATATATATATATAGGTGTATGATTGCTGCTGATGTGTGCTACTCTTTTTTTTGTTATTGACAATAATGTTGATGCCCATTCACTGCATTTATACAACCGTGATAATTTAGCATAGTGATAATAGCGGATTAGTAATGGAACCTACTTCATAATGTCTCTGTTTTGACCCAAAAAAACAATAGTAATGCACCTGCGACTTAAAAGTAAATAGTCGAATTTTTTTTGTGAAAAATGACACCCACAAAACAGGCTTTCTTGTGACTTTCGTTTCCCTATTAATTAAAGAAAAGTTTCAAAAGGTGTGCTGTTTTGTCATGCCGTGTGCTGTATCTTTTCCACTTTATGGTATCGTGATAGCACTTTTCCATGTCTCGTTACAACTTTTCCTTTACTCGTTGTTGGTTCACAATGTCTCAGGATTTTTCCGTGCAATTATTCAAAAGCGATCCTTACTAAGCGAATCGCACTGAAGCCTGAAAACAACACAAACACATTTTCTGGCATCTCATTCTAGTCGGATCAGCAACTCCTCATTGCTCACCGCTGAGGTATATTATTGTCGTTTAGTACTGTGATGTTATAGACTGTCTGGTGTACATCTCTTCTGTCTATTGCTCCGTAGCACATCGACACTTGGTGACGTTGATTAGAAAGCTCCTTACTAAAACCCTATTACGGCGTTTGGACTTCAGTGCAATGTGTTCAGTTTGAATCATTCCATAAATATTGAGCACTATTTAAAAAAACCCTGAGGTCTCGTGAACTTTCTCCGAAAGTGTTTTCGTACACTTAAGTTAACAGATCCATAGGTCATTTGCGGGTTGTCAAGTTTGTAAAAACTAGACAGCAGGATCACTTGAAGTAAAAACTGTCTCGTTAGTAATCGGCGTTGTTACCATTAAGCAACTACAAGTTTCGCTTCACTACTGGTCGTTCTCTTATTTGTTTTAATTGGATACATTGTGACACCCGTCAGCATATTAGACTATTTCTAATGCGGTTACCTGACATTGCTGCACACCGCCTCAAACGTCAGCCTTTTTATTGCATAAAATGTATATTGCAAGTGCGGAGAAACCCACAGTCCAAATACTCCCCCTTATAAAATAAGAATGAAAAGTGTGTCAAACTTCAGTAATAATTTGGAAACGGCTGTTGGTTAGCACTATCCTAAGTTTGTTTTCAATGGAGATGGGTTAACGCATTAACTCTGCCGTATTCTTTGCCAAAGGTCAATAATAATCCTGGTGAACAGATGATCAATCTACTATATTGCTTTGTTCTTCACGAACGAATGTTCGATTGAGAACCTGGTAACATCTTTCACCATTGCCGTAGCAGAAACCATATTGGTGAATATGTATTATTCGCTGCAATTGTCTCTATGTTGTCTTGGTGCAAAGTCTTCAACTTAGTGTGCACTAACTTGTGGTTTTGCTGGACGAAATTTTTTTGCAGTTTGTCGATTGAAAGGTAGTGCTGCTGCGCGACGCATTGGGGCACATGTCGTTTCAAACTTGACAGCAAGAACATATCAGGTTTTTACTGTGTGATCTTCGTTGCAACTAGGTTATTTCACGTTTACAGGAGTAACTGTTTCAGTACTGCTCCATTCCTATTCTCAGCTGCAAAATTGTGGGTTCAGTGTTCACTTGTTTCGATTCTTCTTGCAGTCCATCCTAGGGCTGCCCCACAACGTCTGGCTCACATGCGATCGAGTGGATCGAATGTCGGCAAGCTGTTTATGCAAAAACTGAAAACTTGATTTTTTTATTGTGTATGTCACATTATTTCGTTTAGAATTTCACTTGTTACAACAGGCAACAAACATGGTGATGTTTGATCCGATTTTTTTAAACAGTGTACTTTGGTCAGGTGTCTAATTTCATCTCACAACTTTGCTTACTGTCTTCTCGGGGAAGTGTGTGTTATATTGGTCGTTTTTGCTGTTTTCGCGTCGATTACGTTATGCACATTCCACATTCGTTTTTTCTTCAGTATTTGGAACGTTTAGAAATGCGTTACGAGCAGTTGAAACGTGAAAATCTCAACCTTTGGCGCCAAAATGAAGAGTGGCGAACACGATGTGAACATTTGGAGCATTGTCTGAACGAGCTCCAATCACGGCTTACTGATAGTTCCTCAGCTGCACAAACTCCAGTCGACAAACCCACGGTAGATTCTTATGACCCGCCAGAGCTGGTGGTCACACGATGCCATCCGGTTCCGACCTGCTTGCCGATCGGTTCTCGCAAGCGTCCTCCTGTTCTCACCCCGTCTTTCTCATCCACACCTGCTTCATCCACGTCTTCCCTCACCGGCTCCACACAATCGGGACTGATTTCGTCAACCCGAATGAGCTTGACAACCGTGTGTGCTCAGAGCAGCCGATGTGTACCTGGCACCTCAGACCGTCAGTTCACACACATCAAATTTGGGCATAGTAAGTCAATCGGGTGTAGTAATTTACACTACCTTACGCTAATTCTCTTTTTTTGGGCACCATTGGTATCCCCACGGCTGACAGCAAGCTGACAAGTTTGTTGTTAACAGAATGAAAAATGTTGGAGTGTTTCACAGGTCATCTGATCAGCGTTTTCCTTGAAACCGTTCAGAACGTAATTGCGAATGATAGATTTATTAAACAGCAAATGATTAATGCAGCATTATTGAAATGCACCATTTTAAAGTGAGTTAGAGGTGTCATTTTTTCAACGGCGTTACAATTGAGTGGCTTGCATGTATGTACTGGAAGAGCATATCGAGGTCTTTACTATTGATAGCATTGTATGTCACATTGCGATGCGGTTTGCAAAATCTGTCGTTGATCTGTATCGGCAGCATTCGATTCCGGTGGCCTTTTTCTGTCCTACTGATGGATCCACTGCGCAAGACCGCTTATCGTGTTCATTTGTCTTCCTGGGATACGATAAGTTTATAAGAATCGCCTGAACCAGTCTTCGCGATTTGCTTCAGCAGCCGGCAAATACCCTTATCAAATTGTTCCAAACCGAGTGTCACGTCGCACACTATCTTCCTTGAATTAGAACAACAAGTTCAAATACGAGGGTCACAAAACTGGAAAACGCCATATGCAACTTACATTTTTTTCGACGCATACATGCAACTCCACGACACAGCTCATGAACAGTGTGATAACAGTTAGTATGCATTTCTCGCACACCAGCCCAACCCAATTAAGATGAGCTCTCACATTCAAGGCCCCACGAAGTGGTTTTTATTCCATTCTTTATTGTCAGGTGCATCCTTGCAAGTCGACTGGAGTGGAATCTTTCAAGTAGTCGCACGAAACTCAAATGTCCAGGCTAGGGAAAATACAGTAAGGACCTTTGAATGTTGTTTGTAAAGATACTCAGGTCTTCTCACAGTGAATAAACATACGAAACCTCATAAAGTGTCGTAAATATACTCTTCCTGGGAACACTGGTTATCAACAGGGGTAGAAGTGGAAAACTGCCATAGCTTGTGCAGCGCCAGTCCGATGGTAAAGAAATTCCTCTTTGTCTACATCCACTATAAGGTATACAGACTTATTTGGCAACCTGTGCATACCTTGTCACTTCTGCTGTCATCATTCTGTTTATGGATTAGATAACCTGTGTGGAATGCGGGTGTTTATTTCTTCTAACAAATTTCATAGCATGTGCTTCTGCACGCTGAACAATAGTTGAGAAATGGACAGCATTATCGAAATGAACCTGCACACTACGTTGACGGTTGAAGAGTATTAACCGACAGCTGAACGTCACTGTCAAGGATTTTATAATCCACTTTGCACTTACAGTCTTTAAGCAACTGACAAATGGAAAATCTAATGTTGCTGAAATCATTTTAGTCGCATATTCTCATCGGAAATTTACCAGTGAAACTTATCTTCGTTCAATACTAGCTTGATTTTCGGTCGTGGCGTATCAGACATCATCATCATCATAGCAACCAAGCACCTGACCAGAAGGTACTGTGGCTCGAACTGTCCGCTCACCTCAACAGTGACGTGAAATATCCTAGAAGACGCTACTAAGACGGTTGAAAATTAATAAAAGAAGTCTAAGCTGAAGAACTAGAAATGGTATGGATGCAGGTACGCCATTGACTGCGACACACCGCCATCTCGGATAGCGTCTCTAACCAGCGGTTTGAGTCCACGGCTGAGAAGCACACGGAGGTCTCCATGTAACACAGTGCTTCTTCCTGTGTTGGAATGCGGTGCTCGAAAATAGAGACCATGGGATGCACACAGCTGCAGCAGTCTTTTACGATTGTCGATGCATTGTGCCCAGACGCCAAACATCTCACGGCCGCTTACCTTCGGAAGAAAGACGACCAAGTTGGACATTCAAATCGCCCGCTAGTATGATGATGTCTGAGTGTTTAGTCTGCCTCAGAAGTTCAACGAGGGCGTCGTAGAACGCATCTGTTGGTAACATCCGAACAGCTTCCGTTGAAGTATACACCGATATAATGAATACGTAACGCTCTTTCTGATTTGCGTCGACAGACTTTTACCGATGTATTGAGTCTGACAGCGCACAAGCGACTGTTCACTGGGATCCAATCGAGCAAACATTGCTCTGCTCTGGAACTCAGTGCGATTCCCGTCGCAGCTTGACAACCAGATTCAGCCGCGGACTCCGAGAGAGAAACGCTTGGATCGACAGTTCTCTGGAGTGAACCCACGGTGAATAACGATGCCAGAAGGCCTAGGATCGCGTCTTTGGTACACAGCACACATCAAGCTCCAAAATTGTGGCGTACTTGCCAGAACAGCCTATGCTGACTAACTTGTCGGTGATTGAGGGCATTGAAGGCCTCAGTGTTTACCAGTTGTTTCAACGTTGTGGAACAAATATCACCCGAGGGAATAGACAAAGTTGAAAACCTAGTTGTAAAATTAAAGGAGAAATTCGTGATTGGTGAGTAATGTCACTGTCGGGGGAATGGTTGCTTTTCGGTTGTTCATGCCATGGAAAAGAGTTGACTTGAGGGACCCCACCTCGAGTCGCTGACTGTGTAGTCTAATCATCCTGTCTCATGAACAGGATGTAGTGTACGGATGACTGTAGTCCCTAACAAATATCGCATATACTGCAGGATGTTACATGTTTGCTACTGCTGACTTATGCGATGAAGTCACGCACCTCGCGGGGATGACTGTGTTGCACGCCACGTCGCTGGTCTGACAGCAGGCATCACACGATCGACAGTTAGGCATTCGAGCTGTGGCTTTGACCGGTATTGATGAAAATTTCGCATATAATGAGGCCATCATTTCTAGTGTACAATGCATTATTATCCGTAAGATGAGTGGTTTTGTCAGACAAACAAACCGTGAATCCATGTGGGCTTCGTGGCCGCGAATCCATCACAGGCCGTTTGCAGTGCTGTTAATGTAATGACAAAACTGGTCTAATGTGCAAGAGAATCGGATGTCCGTTCTCGGTAAAGGATCAGATATGCGTTGTTGATGAATTTTCACGAAAGTGAATCTCCAGTCTGATGATCACCCTAAAAATGAACCAGCAGACATCTATCTGGGTACAGAAATGATGACCAACCTACTAGGCATCCTTGCGCATCTCCAGTAATAAAGTTAACAGATGCACACAGATGGTGTATGTGAACAGCAGATTGCAAAGGAGGCTGACCTAGAGGATTAAGTGTTGTAGAACAACATACCCAAAACGACATTCCTACTCACAGAAAGCTGGCTGATTCGATTGACAAAACTAAATGATGTTCTGGTTCCTGATTCTTTGGTAGTAAGTGACCAAAAAAAACGCTGCAAGAATGAAAAGGGATTATAAAAACAACAATACGACAGACTACCATAGAGTTCTTACTTGAATCTCGTCCCAGAAAACGCCATACATGGCTTTCTCATTGTAACGATCCATTTCAAACACTCCAGTACCTTGGCCGCACTGATCAGAGCACGGGCAACTGATCCGGTGGAGAAGTGAGACCTGACATACTTCAACTTTTTTCGTAGGTCTCAGGATCTCGACTACTATCTCGAGTTTTTTAGCCGGTTACGTATAAAGCGTGGTCTTGATCTGGGTCATCGTTACTGGAAGTACGGATAGCCGATATCTCGGCAAAGAATGGCTAATTCTACCTTAGGTACACACTGTCGTGCAATAATGGACGACTATTGACCGGTTTTCATATTACGAGCATAAACGAAACCACCGGATGACGATTACAGAACCGAGCCGTTTGAACAGTCTAGATACAGAAATATTCCAGCCGTTCAAATGCTCTGAAGTAAAGACCTATTGCTATGGGTACGCTTTATGAAAGTCACAAATTTATTTGATCCAGACAATCTTTGAATTACAAACTATACTACTACTTACAACGGTCCCAGTAATATTTACTGTTGAAATTGATGCATCCTCAAATGTTACACCTTTTAGCTTTCAAGTGAACATCACCCACAATTGATCGCAGCTGTCGCATTCCCATAGACTTTCCAGTCGGCCCCTTTCGAAAAGAAGCACTAGACTCGAGTTTCGCTCTCATTAGAGCTCGTCAGTAGTGCATATCCTTGCCACTGCCGGGACTAGAACTCCGGCCACGCTTTCATGAGGCAACCGTGTTGATCACTGCGCCATTGACCTCACATTAGGCACGACCGAATTATCATATGTGAACGCTCAACCACTTTCGCTTGTGAGTAATGATCAGGTTGCCCGATCGTCTCGAGAGGAGACACAGTTACTGTCTCGATAACCCCGCGATTAGGACTTCCTAGACAGGTCGAAATCTCCGATCTCATTAAACCTGCTAGGCGATATTTTAGATTACTGATGAGTAGTCGGGGATTTGGTTAATTTCAAGTTGAACATCACCCACAATTGATCGCAGCTGCTCACAAGCGAAAGTGGTTGAGCGTTCACATATGATAATTCGGTCGTGCCTAATGTGAGGTCAATGGCGCAGTGATCAATACGGGCAACCTAATCATTACTCACAAGCCAAAGTGGTTGAGCGTTCACATATGACAATTCGGTCGTGCCTAATGTGAGGTCAATGGCGCAGTGATCAATACGGTCGTCTCATGAAAGCGTGGTCGGAGTTCTAAGCCCGGTCGCGGTAAGGACACGCATTACTGACGAGCTGCTCTAATGAGAGCGAAACTCGAGTCTAGTG
>LOND01001146.1:15253-25738 GCA_014220965.1 Paragonimus kellicotti
TGATCCAAAAGCCATCGACTTCGAGCCAACAGAAACGGACAACGCGTTCTACAGTTCACATATACTCAGTCTGCGGTGAAGCGCTCAGTACCTTCCAAGAAGGCTCGGGAAATTCCGACGCCGTCCACGCACTCTCCCCCGCTACTAAGACTGGATTCCGAAGCTCCTCCCGGCGTACTGTCGTCACTTTTTGTACCCAGCAAAATGAGGAGGTAGCCCTCAACTGCGTGTACACTAACTGTTTGAGCCTTTTAAACAAACAACCGGGAATCAGACAGCTGGTCCACGACACTTGCCCTCATATTCTTGCTTTAACAGAGACCTGGCTTTCCGCGGATATCAAAGATAACGAACTGCATGTTTCTGGGTACTCGTTGAACCGAACAGACTCCCTCGTGTTAAAATCACCAAGAAGGCAGTTGTCCTGTCAACTGCACAAATAGAAAAGGCAGCCGCAAACATGAAAGAGAGAGCTCTCAGAGAAAGGAGAGTTGTCTTATGTGGCTCCTTCCCCACAACGTCTTCTCCAACTGAGCTAGCTAGGTCAGTCTTAGCTTCTTCATTCTCCCCGGACGTTACCAACCTCGTACTCGCGAGCAGGCTACGCGCTAAGACAACCAAAAGTCCCTTGGCCTTTTGGTAACCTTGCCAGCCATGCTCACTCCTGAGACAATTGTGGAAAAAACAATGGCTTTGAAATCGCAACGCCCCATAAGACAACTCTCCTTTCTCTGAGAGCTCTCTCTTTCATGTTTGCGGCTGCCTCCTCTATATGTGCAGTTGACAGGGCAACTGCCTTCTTGGTGATTTTAACACGAGGGAGTCTGTTCGGTACAACGAGTACCCAGGAACATGCAGTTCGTTATCACTGATATCTGCGGAAAGCCAGGTCTCTGTTAAAGCAAGAATATGAGGGCAAGTGTCGTGGACCAACTGTCTGATTTCTGGTAGTTTGTTTAAAAGGCTCAGACAGTTAGTGTACACGCACTTGAGGGCTACCTCCTCATTTGGCTGGGTACAAAAAGAGACAGAAGAGCGCGAGGAAGAGCTTGAGAAAGCAGTCCTAGTAGCGAGGGGGAGTGCGTAGACGGCGTCAGAGTTTCCTGAGCCTTCTTGGAGGGTACCGGCCGTTTCATCACAGCCTGAGCATATGTGAGCGTCTCTGTTGGGACGCTTCGTCCGTTTCTGTTGGCTCGAAGTCGATGGCTTTTGGATCGCCTTCGCTTTCTGAATTACTGGAGGGTGGTTTGCAGTTTTGCACCCTCGAAAATTTGGGTGGGATTTTAGGTTAGGAGAGAACTTAGGACGAAATGACCGTGATCCGGCAGAGGAAAATGCGGCTGGAATGAGCCAAGTATGAGCCTGTCTGGATGCAGGGAGGTGACCCAAGCAGACTCATTGGGTTGTAAAGCTTAGGAATAAAATAATTCTTAATGGGACTTTTTGGAGACGGGATGGTTGGGGGCTACTGGTTCAGACCCGTGCATCTCCAAAGACGACTGGTCATCCAAGGGGATGGGGGCAGCCGCCTCTGATGTGGGTGTGGGCACGTGGGTTGATCCATTCGGGGCACTGGTCCCCTCTTGAGAACAGGAATAAGGACTTGAAGTTTGGGTCAGCCTTGATGCGTGACCTTGTTCTATCAAGCTGGGAGCGCTTCTGCCGCTCTTGCAATGAGCGATCCAGTGAGACTCCCCTTAGGTTAGCATGACTTCTTTAGCTGAACTGTTTTGTCCAGTACTTCCCCCGTGCTAATCTTCGCGGGTAACGTCACGAGAAGTCCGAGTGACTTCTTGTAGCTTTGGAGCGGAGTCTGCTGGCAGAAACCAAGTTTGTTAATTCGTGAGGGAATGAGGTGTTTAATACCACTCTGGCTTGTTCACTTGGAGAGGATGTGATGAGGAAATCGTCCCCACAAAACGAGCCTCTCTTCCCGGAGTGTCTTGTCCCTCAAGTTTGTCGCGGCTTCCTCAATTTGAGCTGTGGACAAAGCCACTGCCTTGCGAGCAGCCGCCACACCTGGAAGGGCGAGCGCAATATACTCGTTCAGCGAGCTTAATTCTGACTTCATGTCAGATAAAGCCGTCTGGGTTTCAACCAGAGCTTTTTCAACCGTGGCCATGTGCAGTGCATTGACATTTTTAGACGTCTTGCAACTACACTTAAAAGTGTCTTGCTTCTGCTCACTGGGGGTGGCGAGCAGCGGGACGGATACAGCCCCGGACGAAATGCAGCCTTCACGAAAAGGCAGCTCATGCAGATGAATGGCTTTTTTTTGAAGAAGCCAGCAGAGTGTACTGGTCCTCTTTGAGGCCAGTGCACTTAGTGTGGTACCAGTGTAGACATGTCTGGCACTGCATGCCGTTCTGAACAGTCATGCGGCAGCCGAATCGGCCACAAACACTCGATACTTCCGATCCACCGATGCTGCTGGATCTCGTGCGTGTCATTGTGTTATAGTTTGTGAACAAAAGCGGCAAGTGTTAGCGTAATAAAAAGTGGTAGGCAACAGGGACAGAACGTAAAACGAGGAAATAGTGGAACCGAGCAAATATCTACTCAGATAATAATCGGCTAAATTGATACGTTAAACGGTGACGATAATAATTGTATAAATTTTGATGCTCAGAGCACCAAAAGTAAAATATAAAACGGATATAGATACTGTGACCCAATTAATTTAATACGTAACGAAACAAGTGTTATTCGATAACGAATAACAGTGATCGTATGTAATCTTTTGATGCACAGGGCACCAATAGGACAAAAATATGAATAGACAATGACAGCGAGAAAATTGAACCAAATTTCGAGTTACCCGAGTTACCCGAATGAGGTATCCAATGGATACGATCTGCCGTGCCGCTCCCAAGGGATTTTGACGTCACAACGGCGATAATTTTGACAACAGGTAAATACGGAGATGTGCTGAAATAGACGGTGGATTCCGTTAACCTTTAACTCTCCCAAATTCTGTACACAAGTGACGCTGAACGCAGAGAGAACGCAGGGCTCGCGACCTTGGAGACGACATTCCTATTCTTCATTAATGATTCGTTCGATTCACATGGTTTAAACATCGAGTGTACATGTGAAGTTGAGGAAGGTGAAAACGTGAAGAACAATGAAAATTATGAAGTACAAAATACTTTACAAAATGCTACAACCTTGTGTCCACTTGAGCACGCGAAGAAATTTGAATCCCACGCCGATGCATATCTCAGTATGGCTGCTTGTAGTGGCCGAGTTATTCAGGGAGTACTACTCGGCAGTCTACAACGTCGCACCGCCGGATTGGCACCCTATCCTACCGCTGCAGAATTTCCGGCAACCACTGGTTACCGCTGAGTTTTCTGTGCTAGATTTTGAAGACCTGTTGAAGGTTAATGCAGTGCAATGGGTCCTGACAAGATCCATCCCAGGATTCTCAAGGAAGCAGCTGCTAGTCTGGCAGAACCCCTTTGTTAAGCTGTGTAGACAGAAAATCCTGTTTGTCCAGTTACTCTCTCGAACACCGTAAAACTTGTACCCTACGGACGCATACATAACTACATCTCATGTTCATGGAACGCGGGCTTGGTCGGTCGGATTCAGTATGAAGAGCCGGATCGAGCTTCGAACCGTTCAACCTCCACACCAACTGCACCTACATTTTAGAATCGCCTTGGAAACACGACATTACCAAAATACTCCTGAAACAACATTGACTAATCAACAGTATTCAGGCTCATGCTTTAAATTCGGGATAAATGTCCTTCCGACATGTACTGCACATTTATTGCGAATGCAAATCAATGGATTGAGGGCACATGATCGGCTCAAAGGGTGCACAGGATTGACAAAGTATGGTAAGGATGAAACGATGTCACTGGGTGTGGGGTACACACATAGGGGCGGGTTACCATGTAGCTGTAGGAAACTTGATCGTGGGCAGGATGGTGGCTGAGTTTGTAGTAGTTCATTGTCGTCGAATTCGTTGTCAGTCGTAAGGTCAGTCACACGCCAGTTGCGCTATCTCGAACAACTATTCTAATGTAACAAGCAAGAGTGATCATTTGATCGACGGTTACAGTGCACAGAACAGTGCTCTTCTCTAAGGAGAGGGCAGTGTAATACAGTTCGTTGTCGTGTGATTGACGCCATTTGAGTTTTTGACTGAGTAAGTTGTGTGCATGACTTACTGGGCCTCCGGCTCATGCTTGTCGGTTTTTGTTACCACTCCAGGTTCTTGTCGCCCAGTCCTGCAGGTAAACACTTTTCCCCGGTGGCTTCACTCCGTTGCACGTTACGCGCGTTTTAAATTGCTCTGACATCACTTACGTTTTATTACGAGGTCTATCGGTTCCTTTAAGTACTTCCCAGTTCTCAGTGCGTCTCGTAATATTTTATGGTATTTGTTTCATCCTTGAATTGACAATCTGTTTGCGATTTTCATTTCGCCAATTGTCAGGCGAAGAAAGCTTATCATATGCGCCTCTCATTCTTCTGCTTTTGACGCAAAATCTTTGTTTCCTACTGTCGAGTCTGATTGTTTGCAACAATTTATTCGTCTAACAACTACGTGATGGAACGGATTCTACGTCCTAAGAGGTTTGACGTCGACCCCAACGCAGTTAACGTTTCTAGAAGAATGGGGTCACTGGTTTTACACGTTCACTTACTCCTTGTTATTTCTTGACAGTCTCAACTGGAACAAATTGACCACCTTGATCAACTAAATCTCGCCATCGGTCTATGAATATATCTCCGAATGCGATAGTTATGACGATGCAATCTCCATACTACGGGATCTCTATGTGAAGCCGAAGAACGAAATATTCGCTCGTCACCTGTTAGCGACTTGTAGACAAGAAGATGGACAGACACTGGACCAGTTTGCCCAAAGACTGAGGTCGCTTGCGAAAGACTGTAACTTTAAAGCCACTACAGCCGAGCAGAATCGAGACGATGCAATCAGAGATGCTTTTATAAGTGGTCTACTGTCTAGCCAGATCCGACAGAAACTGTTGGAACAGAAGGCTAGATCGCTTGAACTGGCGGAAAAGCAGTCCCAATTATACCAGTCTGCTCCGACTAACACTTACATAGCTGTAACGGAGGTCTCGGAAAATTTGTCCAGTCCTCCCAAAATGCCTAATGTGACAGCTTCCACCTCATCGGTTGGCAAATGACATTTCTGTGGATATTACAAACATGCCCGTTCGAAGTGCAGTGCTCGGGATGCGTTATGCAATGAGTGTGGAGGTTTTTCTTGACTTCTCGGAACCAACAGTTTTGTTCTGCTGTTACCCGCCCTTCTATTTAGATTATCACATGAGCGACTGCTCCAGACTCTCTTTTGAGTACTGTGATTGATCTCGAGTTAACGAAACTCGTTTACAAGCTTTGATAGACACTGACAGTTCTGAAAGTTATGCAGCGTCTTCCGTAGTGCTGCAGAACGACTGGAAAGTTCGCAAATCTCGCAGCAAAATAGCAATGGCCTCTACCGGCCCTGTCAAGTGAAACGCGAGGACACGTCAGGCATAAAGATGCTGTATCTGAGAGTCCTATTGTCAGTTTTACCACATTTGTGTGCAGACGTTCTTCTTGGTCACGACTTTCTTAGAAAATAGCGTTAAAATCCCATTCGGTGGACAAAACCACCGTTTTCACTCTGTTCACTGATCCTCAGCTTGCATCGAACCTCCTCATCTTTCATAGTAACCTGGTGCGAAACCGCAAGCCAATCGCGACAAAATCCAAAGGGCACTATTTGGTCGAAGAAAAGTTTATACGCGATGAGATTCGCCGTTCGCCTGCTGCAATAGTAATCGAAACTTCCTCTTCCCCTTGGAGAGCTCAAGTCTTGGTAGTCGCTAACGACGGGCACAAAAGAAGAATGGTCGTTGATTATAACCAAACGATTAACAAATATACCCTCTTGGATGCCTATCCCCTCTCCAAAATTGACGAGATGATCGAACGCATCGCCACGTACGACACTCTTAGCATCTGGATCTCAAGTCGGGAAGAAGAAAAGTCCTTTGAGGCCTGCGGAAGTTTGTATCAGTTTCGTCGGATTCCATTTTGGCGTGACGAAGGGCGTCGCATGTTTCCAACGGACTATCGACAATATAGCAGCACGCGAACAATTAAAGGTAATCTTCGTTTGTGTTAACCATATTACGGTATGTGGAACCAACTCCGCTGAACATGATCTCAATCTTCGGAAGTTCCTAGACGTGGCCAGGAAATACGGATTGACTTTCAATGAATCAAAAAGCATCATCGCCGCCAAACAAATCAAACTCTCAGGTTATGAAGTGTCCAAGAGCAGCATCAAACCGGATCTCGATCGCCCATAACCTTTATGGGAATAAGCGTCCCTCTTAACTTGAAGTCCCAACAACGAGTGGTCACTTCTGTGACAAAATCTATAAACGTGTGCATAATACCACACTCCTACCCAATGAGTTTTTTGAGGCTCTAAATGGTGAACCATCGAAAGTCTCAATTTTTACTATGCAATACGACACCCTTTGGCTGATGGGACAGACGCCTGCGATAGGGCGATCGCAGCCATTTTAAATCAAAATGGCTAACTGGTAGCCTTCTTGCGTAGTCTGTCACTCAGTGAACGGCATCCATTTCGCCGTAGAAAAGGAAGCGTATGCTGTCATGGAATCCATACGTCAAATGGCAGCACTTTTCTACTTTGCAACTATTCCAAATTTGTTACCGACCAACGTTGTGTCGAACTCATTTAGGGCAATCAGCATGGAGGAAAAGTCAAGAACGATAAAATTGAACGTTGGAAGCTGGAACTGTCGCCATTCAAGTTCGATGTTGTGTACCGACCTGGTAAAGATAATCGAGCGGCAGATGCACTCACGTAATTGTTGCGGGGCGCTAATAACAAATATTGATTTGAAGGGACTATATTTGTCACTTTTTCATCCCGGTGTTTCTCGGTTGACGCACTCTGTGCGCGCTAGAAATCTCTCGTTTTCTGTGGAAAAACTTCGAAGCGTCGTTGCCAAATCTTCTGTTGTGAAATCAAACCCCGTTTTTCTCCGAAGCTCGAGACGAGCTCATAAAAACCACACAACCATTCGAAAGACTCTCGACTGATTTTAAGGGTCCCCTTCCATCAGTAACCCACAACCGTTACTTATTAACAATTATAGATGAATATTCTCACTTTCCTTTCGCTTGTTCCGACTATACTGACGAGACCGTTGTTAAATGTTTTTGTCAGTTATTATTGTTCAGCACTCCAGCCTATATCTAATCTTATCGTGGGTCATCATTCATGTCGACTGGTGTTCAAAAATTTTTTCAGGAAGAGGTAGTCGCGATAAGCAGAACGACATCATACAACCGTTAGGGTAACGGCCACGCAGAGCGTTTAAACGTAACCCTTCGTAAGACCGTGTTACTCGCCTTGAAACTTTGTAACTTGGCAATCAACCAATGGGAATTCGTTCTTCTTGATACATTACACTCCGTTAGATCCCTCTTGCTACAACACGGAAGATCGTTCCTCCATAATCGGGGGTCGACTTCCGGACCAACTCTTCCCATGTAGCTCATCAAACTGTGTACGTCCGCTTTCCTAATAGCAGGGAGGAAACAGTTTCCGTTCCTCACCTGGCCCTTAAAAGGGGAAACCATGCTTCAGACGCCTTTGCAGGGATTATCGACACTTCCGATTGACGAGAACACGGGGCAGCATAACAGTATTCCCTCAGTTGACATACAACACTGAGAAATCTTCTGAGCCTCCTGGTGATGAACGCTCATGTAATCTGAGGACATTAATCAAACAGCAACAGTGTGTTCATTCATACAGTCTGAGAAAGAGAGATGCATAAAGTTATTGCATATTGACGCTGACCACCAAATATTGTATCTACGATCAGCATACACGTACCCAATCACCCTCCTGTGAACTACCATTCATTGTCTACTCACAATTCTTGGTGGGGAATAACGTTTTTATAGTATTTTTTCCATCTGTGAGTTGGTAATCTGTTTACGGTTTCCATTCCAGCTATCATATGCCAGTTGTTGGACGGATGAAGCCAATCGAACGGACCAATTCTTCTGATTCTGATACGAAATCTTTGTTTTTCCTTATCGAGTCTGATTGTTTGTAGCACTGCATAATTGGCTAAACATTAGAACTGCGGTTCCTATTTTAAGATAGTCCGAACCCACGATCACGCGGTGCAATGCTTCAATTGTTTTCACTGGTATCACACGCCTTGTATAGGACTTTCCGCGGTGACTTGGAGAATCCCCACTTCACCTGCATTGGACTGTATTCAGTTAATTTGTGACTCATAAGTCTTCCGGGCCAGTCAGCAATACCATCGACGTTGCTACTCCTAAACAATTGAGAGGTACCTCGCCCACTGACGAGCAAGCCTGTTGCCAACCGTCCGACGTTGTCACGTCCTAGTCAACGAACGTTGCGCAGTCGTATGCGTCTGCCGTAATCAGGAGTTTCGCCTTCGCATGAAAGATTACTGCTACTTCGGCTACCATTAGGCCGAAATTTTCAGCCCATGAAGGCTGTAATCGTCCAGGACCTTTCAGAATGCTAGGAAAGTTCGCCTATATTTTGAGCAGTTCGGAAGACTCTGCTCTAAATTGATAATGGGTCTTAACCATCCATTATCTATCACCCGGTTTGTTAGGGAAGTCCGTTTCGAACACATTAACAATCCTCGGCTCGCTAGCTTTGTGGACTAACAATAACCGGGGCGATTATCTGGCCGCGTACGCGCTGGCGCTTTCGTATACCCAGATATTCCCTGGGCAAAGTCTTATAAAGCGAAAGTGTTTGGAAATGAAGACCCCTCCGTCGATTGGTTACGTTACATTATAACCCTGGGTGTTCCTGATCTACCTGGCGACACCCCGGAACAGTAGGTATCTTGTATCTGCTTCAGAGTTGAATGACCTAGTTCAGCGAATCCTTGGCATACTCCTACCTCCATCTTCCAAGAAGGGTATGCGCCCGTAACATGTGGCAGCCTATGTCTGGGGACGCATCCGACATTGACGTCTTTTTTTTCCAGAGGGAATATCCTTTCAACCAAATCGATCGAGAAAGGAACGCGGGAAACTCAACTTGGGTTTCTTGAGTCGCGCCAGCGGTTTGACACTTTCTTTGGTGGATCTTAAGGCATCCAAAACTGTGACTCAGAAAGAAATAAAAATGGATCTCAGCCGACCACAGTAGAGTACTCGGTAAATCGACCCACCGTCAAGTGGGCGGAGAATCCTGTTTGCCTAGTAGGTTTTTTGCATGCTGTTTTGTTAACTTTCAACGGTTTATATACTAATGACTAGAGGCTGCCTAATAGATTGAATAAACTAAAGAAGCCCCGTTGTTCCTCACTGTTATCCTTCAGCTCTCTGCATCTCATTTAAATTCCGAGCTGGGGATCAAGAATCTACTTCTATTTTGTTCCGATATAATGTTTAGCAGATTTTAGCGGTGCACCTTTTTGCACTCACACTTCATTGAATGCTATCCAACGTACGGATTCTGCTAAAAACTGTCACACAAACATGAAAAAATCAAACCACGTGCAGTAGGAGAAGAAAAAAGGGGAGAGGAGAGGACCTAACTGCTAACAAATAGCTTCAACTATACTGAAACATTCAGCATCAGAGTGGCTACATCCTGAAAACAAACAGTCGAGTTATAGTGAAAGTAAGGCGTCATCAGCAAGACAGCTTCCTTACGGCTTTCACTGCCCCGCATCATTAAGTGCACTCACTTCACAGACAACTCGGCCAAACAACGACAACAGCTCGATTAGCCGCCATCTCACCTAATGTCTCAAGCCACCGACTCTGTGAGTCGCGAGGGCCCCAAGCCCGGGAGACGAACCCGATCTACAGTGACCAACCCCTTCGTGAACCAGTGGCACGGATCAGCTTAAACAGTTTACCGATGTTCCCTGAGGCAAATGCGGTTTCCATTTCCTTAACTTTTTCCACTAACCAAGCCTCACGATCAGCCTTTAGACTACGTTTCAGTTTCCTACGGATATCTCTAGACTTGTATGTGAACTACCAGGAGGAACCTTCCGTCTGGCTTCTAACAACTCCAGGGATTTCTCTGAAATCCAATGTTTTACCCCATGTACCCCTGTGCCGCAAGCTACACTACCTGCTTTCTGAATGGCTTGTGAGATTTGAGTCCAGCAGCTATTAGGATCTTCGGAGTGAGAACTATTAAGGCAGTCTTTTAAGCTGGTTTGGTAATTATGTCTTACCGATGGTAAAGCCAGTTTCTCAACAGCTAATCGTTGCTGTCGATGAGGCCGTTTCCCAGAAGTAAGAACAGAAGGGCAACGTACCAACGCATGATCTGAATCCAACCTTGTGCCCCAATAAGAAAGACAATCTTGAATGGAACCCCGCCACCTATAACTAACGGCTTTGTGGTCGATCTGAGACCAGGCCTGATTCAGAGATGGCGGG
>LOND01001146.1:25838-40949 GCA_014220965.1 Paragonimus kellicotti
TAAGCGTCCCTCTTAACTGAAAGTCCCAACAACGAGTGGTCACTTCTGTGACAAAATCTATAAACGTGTGCATAATACCACACTCCTACCCAATGAGTTTTTTGAGGCTCTAAATGGTGAACCATCGAAAGTCTCAATTTTTACTATGCAATACGACACCCTTTGGCTGATGGGACAGACGCCTGCGATAGGGCGATCGCAGCCATTTTAAATCAAAATGGCTAACTGGTAGCCTTCTTGCGTAGTCTGTCACTCAGTGAACGGCATCATTTCGCCGTAGAAAAGGAACCGTATGCTGTCATGGAATCAGTACGTCAGTGGCAGCACTTTCTACTTTGCAACTATTCCAAATTTGTTACCGACCAACGTTGTGTCGAACTCATTTAGGGCAATCAGCATGGAGGAAAGGTCAAGGACGACAAAAGTGAATGTTGGAAACTGGAACTGTCGCTATTCAAGTTCGATGTTTTGTACCGACTAAGTAAAGATAATCGAGCGGCAGATGCACTCACGCAATGGTTGCGGAGCGCTAATAACAAATATTGATTTGAAGGGACTATATTTGTCACTTTTTCATCCCGGTGTTTCTCGGTTGACGCACTCTGTGCGTGAGAAATCTTTCTGTGGAAAAACTCGAAGCGTCGTTGCCAAATCTTCTGTTGTGAAATCAAACCCCGTTTTTCTCCGAAGCTCGAGACGAGCTCATAAAAACCACACAACCGTTCAATGGACTCTCGACTGATTTTTAGTGTCCCCTTCCATCAGTAAGCCACAACCGCTACTTACTAACAATTATAGATGAATATTCTCACTTTCCTTTCGCTTGTTCCGACTATACTGACGAGACCGTTGTTAAATGTTTTTGTCAGTTATTATTGTTCAGCACTCCAGCCTATATCTAATCTTATCGTGGGTCATCATTCATGTCGACTGGTGTTCAAAAATTTTTTCAGGAAGAGGTAGTCGCGATAAGCAGAACGACATCATACAACCGTTAGGGTAACGGCCACGCAGAGCGTTTAAACGTAACCCTTCGTAAGACCGTGTTACTCGCCTTGAAACTTTGTAACTTGGCAATCAACCAATGGGAATTCGTTCTTCTTGATACATTACACTCCGTTAGATCCCTCTTGCTACAACACGGAAGATCGTTCCTCCATAATCGGGGGTCGACTTCCGGACCAACTCTTCCCATGTAGCTCATCAAACTGTGTACGTCCGCTTTCCTAATAGCAGGGAGGAAACAGTTTCCGTTCCTCACCTGGCCCTTAAAAGGGGAAACCATGCTTCAGACGCCTTTGCAGGGATTATCGACACTTCCGATTGACGAGAACACGGGGCAGCATAACAGTATTCCCTCAGTTGACATACAACACTGAGAAATCTTCTGAGCCTCCTGGTGATGAACGCTCATGTAATCTGAGATCATTAATCAAACAGCAACAGTGTGTTCATTCATACAGTTTGAGAAAGAGAGATGCATAAAGTTATTGCATATTGACGCTGACCACCAAATATTGTATCTACGATCAGCATACACGTACCCAATCACCCTCCTGTGAACTACCATTCATTGTCTACTCACAATTCTTGGTGGGGAATAACGTTTTTATAGTATTTTTTCCATCTGTGAGTTGGTAATCTGTTTACGGTTTCCATTCCAGCTATTGCCGTTTTGGACGGATGAGCCAATCGAACGACCAATTTCTTCTGATTCTGATACGAAAATCTTTTTTTTCCTCATCGAGTCTGATTGTTTGTAGCACTGCATAATTGGCTAAACATTAGAACTGCGGTTCCTATTTTAAGATAGTCCGAACCCACGATCACGCGGTGCAATGCTTCAATTGTTTTCACTGGTATCACACGCCTTGTATAGGACTTTCCGCGGTGATTTTGGAGAATCCCCACTTCACCTGCATTGGACTGTATTCAGTTAATTTGTGACTCATAAGTCTTCCGGGCCAGTCAGCAATACCATCGACGTTGCTACTCCTAAACAATTGAGAGGTACCTCGCCCACTGACGAGCAAGCCTGTTGCCAACCGTCCGACGTTGTCACGTCCTAGTCAACGAACGTTGCGCAGTCGTATGCGTCTGCCGTAATCAGGAGTTTCGCCTTCGCATGAAAGATTACTGCTACTTCGGCTACCATTAGGCCGAAATTTTCAGCCCATGAAGGCTGTAATCGTCCAGGACCTTTCAGAATGCTAGGAAAGTTCGCCTATATTTTGAGCAGTTCGGAAGACTCTGCTCTAAATTGATAATGGGTCTTAACCATCCATTATCTATCACCCGGTTTGTTAGGGAAGTCCGTTTTCGAACACATTAACAATCCTCGGCTCGCTAGCTTTGTGGACTAACAATAATCGGGGCGATTATCTGGCCGCGTACGCGCTGGCGCTTTCGTATACCCAGATATTCCCTGGGCAAAGTCTTATAAAGCGAAAGTGTTTGGAAATGAAGACCCCTCCGTCGATTGGTTACGTTACATTATAACCCTGGGTGTTCCTGATCTACCTGGCGACACCCCGGAACAGTAGGTATCTTGTATCTGCTTCAGAGTTGAATGACCTAGTTCAGCGAATCCTTGGCATACTCCTACCTCCATCTTCCAAGAAGGGTATGCGCCCGTAACATGTGGCAGCCTATGTCTGGGGACGCATCCGACATTGACGTCTTTTTTTCCAGAGGGAATATCCTTTCAACCAAATCGATCGAGAAAGGAACGCGGGAAACTCAACTTGGGTTTCTTGAGTCGCGCCAGCGGTTTGACACTTTCTTTGGTGGATCTTAAGGCATCCAAAACTGTGACTCAGAAAGAAATAAAAATGGATCTCAGCCGACCACAGTAGAGTACTCGGTAAATCGACCCACCGTCAAGTGGGCGGAGAATCCTGTTTGCCTAGTAGGTTTTTTGCATGCTGTTTTGTTAACTTTCAACGGTTTATATACTAATGACTAGAGGCTGCCTAATAGATTGAATAAACTAAAGAAGCCCCGTTGTTCCTCACTGTTATCCTTCAGCTCTCTGCATCTCATTTAAATTCCGAGCTGGGGATCAAGAATCTACTTCTATTTTGTTCCGATATAATGTTTAGCAGATTTTAGCGGTGCACCTTTTTGCACTCACACTTCATTGAATGCTATCCAACGTACGGATTCTGCCTTACATGCAATACCGGAGTCCATTTGGTGCTCCATAAGATTGACTAACGTGGACAGTTGGTTAGTTGGTGTACCTTGTTGTCTGTCTTCCACTCTTCCTTTCCTCCTCCTCCTCGCGACCGGTTGTTGTCCCGCACGGGCTGCCTTGAGCCACTGTTTTTGCGCGCGCAGATAGACAGACAAACAAGGTTACACCAACTAACCAACTGTCCCACGTTATCAATCTTATGGAGCACCAAATTGGACTTCGCCGGTATTGCATGTAAGGCAGCGTCAATGAAAACCACTGATGTGTTGGCGTCTATGATGATGATAATTACTGTAAAGTACAGATGTACCCAACGAAATTTCTGCGTCTACCAGACTTCTGTTGGGTTCACCATCAGCAGTATGTAGCATACCAATACTTTGAGTAGACAACTGTGTGCATAAGTGCACATCGAGATCCATTACTGGTCAACTAAGGTGTCAAACGTCAGACTTACTTTTCTTAAACAATGTCTGTACGTCACAAACGCGATGGTTGTTCATGACTGTTGCAGGAAGTCTGTTAACGTTGGATTGCACGCTATACAGGATAGCGGCGTATCACAGTCAATGGCGTACCTGCATCCATACCATTTCTAGTTCTTCAGCTTAGACTTCTTTTATTAATTTTCAACCGTCTTAGTAGCGTCTTTCTTCTAGGATATTCCACGTCACTGTTGAGGTGAGCGGCAGCCCGAGCCACAGTACCTTTTGGTCAGGCTCATGGCTGCTATGATGATGATGATGATGGTGACATTGATTTTTCAAAGCCCTTGCAATTGAATACTCCGTCCTGCTACAACATTTCAGCAAACGCGACCTTGCTGAACCTTCGTCAGTCTCCTAGGGAATTATCTAACCGAACGTAGGTTCAACGTCAAATGACGTAAACAGGAACTTGGTCTGTTTTTTGCCAACGCCCTTTTTCAGAGGCCCGCTCTCGTTAGTATTGCTTGTTCTTCAAGCAATGTTTGTAAGCGGACGATACAGTAATCTGGTGAATTGTAGATTACTCAGATTTGGAAACCAAGTCAATTGGGGCTGTTTTAATCAATAGTCGGCAGTTAAACGTGGATAAATATAACTCTGTTTTATCAACAACATTTTATCAGTGGTTCACACCAATTGACTGCAATAACTATGAGAACAAGCTCTGCTTTAAGAACATGGAGAAGAGGTGAGACTTGCTTTATAAGATTCCTGTGTTTAAACTCAAACAGGTCATAACCACAGTACCTGCACCTAGAAATCAATCGGTTGAATGACTGCAGAGAGCCAGATGTCTTCTGCGAGACAGCTCTCTTACTGTTTTTAGCATCTCGCCTGTTTAATTTTATTTACTTCGTATGCAGTTCTGCCGAACAACGAAAATAGTAATGTCCTGGATTCGATTAACCGCCATATATCCCAATGCTTCCAGCTGGATTGCAGGTAAGTTACTAGTTTCCCATCACGACAGACAAACAAGGTCTACTAATGGCCGTTTTCACTTCCTTTTGTAAAGCCAGGGGTTAATTACCTCTCACCCCATGTCAGAGAGCGGAGGGCTCGGCAGAGAATGGAATGCAAACGAACGATTCGTTAGCATCCATAATACATTATACAACCTTCTAAGTCTATGCACTGGGTGTTTGGGTGTGTGCTTCACCGATCCTCAAGGCCAAAAACCTCTTGTTTGCTTACATTATTGCCATCCGATGCGCGTGATTGAATGCTAACCGATGGTTGAAGACCTTTTTGCACTCACACTTCATTGAATGCTATCCAACGTACGGATTCTGTCTTACATGCAATACCGGAGTCCATTTGGTGCTCCATAATATTGAGCTGGGGATCAAGAATCTACTTCTATTTTGTTCCGATATAATGTTTAGCAGATTTTAGCGGTGCACCTTTTTGCACTCACACTTCATTGAATGCTATCCAACGTACGGATTCTGTCCTTACATGCAATACCGGAGTCCATTTGGTGCTCCATAAGATTGACTAACGTGGACAGTTGGTTAGTTGGTGTACCTTGTTGTCTGTCTTCCACTCTTCCTCGAAACGAACTAATACTCGGGTTTGAAACAATGACTTCATTAAGCAATTTTTGTCCCTGTGATGGGAGACTAACTTGTCCGAAATAAATCTCACGCGAGTTGCGAGGATTCAGTAGCCGCAGAATTCTTCAACCGACTGATTTCTTTGGACCTAACGGAACAGGTTTTTGACTAAACATAGTGTCGGACCGGTCAGGTACCATCTCCGCTGGATTACTTTCTTACCAGTGACGACTAAGTGATCAATAACCTCAAAGTAGCAGCCGCTCTAGGACTAGGAGACTACGTTCTTGTCCGCAGTACTGAACTCACTCTCGTGGCCGGCATTCATCAGAGACCTCTGGCAAATGAACGCCTCAGGTCTTATATCCCGTCATAAACCTGGGTAAGCCCTGACATATCCTGCTCCGTTGATGTTATGTCCTACACTGTCTGATGCCCTCAACGTAGCTGCCGAGGTTTGCACTCCGCTGTCTACAGCTAAACCTCGAAAGACTCCCGATCAGGTTTGCTGTTTTACAATCAAATTGATTTATAGTAAGCGAAAGGTTTTGTATGGCCTTTAGGATCTCTGTAACTGAATCCGATCGGGGATCCCAAGTTCGCATCCAAAGCTTATACACAGCTGTCATTTGGGATGACCGCTGTCAGCATGGGCTCACAAGTCGATTTGTCTCTGATCCTAATGTAGCAAAAAATCGTGCAGTAAAGCACGGTCTTCATTGTGTAACTAGATCGTTTTCATACCACATGCGCGCTCTCGCGTCCATTACAGCGGCGGTTTCTACTCACACGCCGTGTGAACTTCTGTTTGGTTTGTGTGTGTGTGTGGCTAACGTTTTATGTCGTGGGTTTTTGTGCTCCCATTCCTCGTCCGTTGGTCCGATTCTGTTGGGCCAGGCTGATCCGGTCGCCTGTGTTGTCTGCAACCTCCTCATCATGGCCTTTTGAACACACCTATCCACCGCGTTAAGGTATTTCACTGAGTGCTGAGATAATCGCGCTCCCGATTTGGCCATGTTTCATATTAATAGCCCCTTCCGTTTCGTGTCTTCCACTCACGAAACAAAGACTCATATTTCCGTCGCTGATGGGTACGTCAGAAGTTATTGGTATCGACGCCGAATCCGCTAATGTGCTAGCTGACTATTACGATAACATCTTCATGTCATTCTTTAAAGCTTCCAGCACACTTCGAACCGTCGTCTTCCCGGATTGTATGTACACAGTAGACTTCTCTGCTGGCCGTACTAGCTCGGCTGCGTAACCTCAAGGACAGCTCCTCTGGATCCGGCGGAATTTCTCCTTTCGGTTTACTTGGAAATGTCTAGCAGCTTGCTAGCCTTCTTAGCATATTGTCAACCGAATCATTCGAACAGGGTCTCGTTCCTACGGGCTGGGAAGTGGCCAACCCAGCTCCCATAGTCAAGAGTGGTTGCCGCAACCTTCCTGCCAATTACAAACCAATTACTGTTCTTAAGAGTGCATTCAAAGTGCTTGGAGCACTTCTGCATGAGACTCTTTTTAGCTACTTGTGTGCCAAACATTTTCTTTCTAATGCTCAGCATATCCTACGTAGAGGGCGATCATGCGGAACATGCCTGTCTTTGGCCACTGATAACTGGACGCGGTTAGCCTACCATAGCACGGGAGTGCATGTTGCGTGTCTTGGTTTTACCAAGGCGTTCTATCAAGTAAACCACACTATGTTACTCCGTAAATTACACAACCTTGGCGTCCGTGACACTGCTTCGGTTATTAACTTCCTACCTCACCAATCGTGTTCGGGTCAATTCCTGCTTCCCTAATTCAACAATGCAATTGCCGGAGGCTCGATCTCGGACTTTTCCTTTTTCTCATGTATACAGACAATATAACCTCAATTATCCCGTTTCTATTTGCGGGTGATGTCAAACCCTGGCGTAGCGGCAAAACTTCCTAGGCTTCTGTCCTTATGCGGAGCGCATTAATCACTATTTGCCTGATCTCAGGCCAACGCTTTCGATTTCCACGTCGAGAACTGTGGGATAATGCACAGTCAGCACATCTTCAGCAACACCTCATCCTACTGGTACTATCCTTCAATCTATATCTACAGAGGCACTTGAGAACATTAGTTTCTAACACTTTCTATTTCACCGAACACACGTTAATGCCAAGAAAGCCAACATGATCTTGGCACTCCTCAAGTGGCTCTTTGAAAGGTGTCACTTCATATCCTCCAGGCTTCTGTGCAGCAGCTTCATTCGACGTCGTCTTTAGAGTGGCACGGCTATTCGGCCTCTCTGCCCACAGAAACATAAGACTGTATGTGGGGCTTTCTAATGAGAGTTGTTTTCGTAATGCACACGAATTCTTTCTCGAGGTCACGTTTTTGAAACGTCAGAAAACCCCCGGCCCAGACGAACTCCCTCCTACTTTTTTTGCAGATGGAGATCTAGCCTTAGTTAGGGAGCTGACGGCTCTGCTGTACATACTCCGGGCCAGTGAAGTTGTTCCAAATGACTGGAGTTTGGCTAACGTCGTCCCTATTTTCAAAAAAGGCCCGTGCATTTCGTGTGCAAATCGCAGAGGGATTAGAGGGATTCTTGTTGCTCCGAATATGGTTGCAGCCGTTGTACTTCGTAGACTAAGTGAAAAAGAGGCGCGAAGAACATATCCATGAGGAGCAAGCTAGGTTTCGCCCTGGCCGTGGCTGCATTGATCACATCTTCACACTTCGCCAGATGCTTGAACTCCGCCATTCATATAGAAGGCCAACAGTCGTTGTCTTCTTGGACATCGGAGGGGCGTTCGATTCGGTTGGGATTGTCTATCGAGAAAGGGTGTGTCGTTTAAGTTTGTTGGTATATTGAAAACAATTTACTTTCATACCTCAGGCCGGGCTCATCGTCATCCTATACCACATTACATCAGTGGTTTCCGTTGATACTTGACCTCAGCCAGGGAGACCAACCTCTTCAACAGTACAAACTGCGGTCGAAAAGTGCCCACTTTGTATCTGCCGTAATCACCGAGGGACAGATAACCGCAAACTTTCGGTGTGCGGGAAAGAGGTAGTGAGCAGAAAACAGTTACCAAATGAAAACACAGTGGAGCATCCTGATCGTCGTTGACTAAGATTCCGTGCTGGCATTAATAACAAACTCTTCGCTGCTCACTGTACTTGCGTTTTGCTCATTCTGTCACACCCAACTTGAACGTTTTGGGTTAGCCGCATCGTACTTTCTGTTTTGAACATTATTCTGCGTTACACATTTGTTTCCGCGCGAACATATTCCTTGCTTTATGCAAGCCATTTGTCGGCAAGAAATTTACCTTTCAATCCCACCTTTAAAAACACCGGGGTTCTACGCTGTTCACCTCCGTTGGCACGACGGGCATCCTTCAAGTTTAATACGACAATTTCGATCGTGATATTTAGTTCGTATTGTCAAGCTACTGTTGATTCCTGCACGTCGGTTTCTGGCTTCAGAAAGACCCACTACGTGATATTTTTAGTTTTATAGTCACCCGCTTAGCCACTTGAGTATATCAGGCTGTGGTTTCAGTAGCTGTTCTCCGACGCAGCTTAGCTTCACAACCGATTAATCATGACATCCAACTGCAGAATTTACACTCCACCCTTCCGTTTGGGGGAACCCCAAAAAAACCCCCCCTCCAGTATCTTCCTCGTTATGCTGCAGATCCAAAAATGCTAGGGTTGGGGGTGATTTGACTGGTGGTTATTTGGTTTTGCATTAATGGTTATTTAACGTCGACGACGATATTTTTAGCAGACCACCGCGCGACTGGTTGGTCTTTTAAGCAATTTTTCACTCGGTGCGTCATTGCCACGGTTTTGTATGATTGGCCTTGGCGTACTGAGTGCCTCTCGCGTAATAGGTTACGCGGAGGCCCGACGACTTGACCCAACATCAAGTGATAAGCATACCTTTGCAGACATTTTACTCAGACTGACTTCCGGCTGGAGGGGGAGTTGTCGCCGCCAGTATTGATTGTTTTGGGCAAGTTTTGGCAGCCATATATTATATATATATATTATATATATATATATATATATATATATATATATCCGTCACAACGAGACTGGACCTTGACGTGGTGTGACGGCTTGCGCATCTCGATGACCTATTGGGCTAAACTGGACGGTGTGATCACCACACCGATAGAGTCACTCATACCAGGCAGGCCAATGGGTAGAGGTCTGACAAACCAGTCTCCCTCCAGGTTGGGGGTTGGAAGAAGGTTGGCATCTTTTTCCGGAAAAAGTACCAGTTCTGGTACATTGCCACCCAACCGCTGCCTTGCGGTACAGGCTTTTGAGCCAAAGGCTTTGGTTGAGAACCCTAATCGTTCTCCTGTCTAGGTCTGGGCGTCCTGGCAGTATCTCAGCCCACACACAACCATGAATATTCACAACAACAATAAATCCATACTGCATCGGCCGTCTCGCAGTATAAACCGGGTCGCCCTATCTGCTGCATACAGCAGGGTGGATAGGCGAAATCATGCTACTGCTGACCCCTCCCCACTGTCCTATCAAATTTAGCTCTCAGGCCCCTCCCACCTCCATTTCTGATAATTACTCTACAGGTCCCACAACAGATGTAGCTAATCATAGTAACACTGAGCCGGTAAGTTCCGTCTCTTGCCATTCAGCTTCAGGCCTCCCTCGTCCCTTGCTTAGACCTAGAATGCGAATTAATATAGGTGCCTTCAACGTTCGCACGCTAAACAGATAGGTCAGCAAGCGGCTCTCGCACGAACGCTAGACTCGTTGCACGTTGATGTCTGCTGTATCTCGGAGACTAGAATCCATGACAGTAGTCAACGTATGGAACTAACAGCACCCGCATTGTCTACCCGATACTGGTTATACACTTCGGGTGACTCCACAGCCGCTGTTACAGGTCAGGCTGGGGTAGGTATAGTTCTCAGCACGACGGCCGCAGCCGCATTAGTAGATTGGATTCCTGTTAACAGTAGACTTTGTGCCGTCCGCTTGGCAGGTTCTGTTAAAACCAGCTCTAGACGCAAGACTTTCAGAAATTTATTCATTGTCTGCTTATGCTCCTACTGACTGTAGTGACATCGGCGTCAAGGACGCATTTTACTCGGATCTGGCCACTCTCCTTCGGTCGACACGTGGCTCTGATATAGTCCGTTCTGGCCGGAGATATGAATGCCCAGGTCGGTCGCCTTGGTGAAGCCGAATCTCGCTTAGGTGGTAGGTTTGGGATAGCATCACATCGATCAGATAATGGTGGGCGATTGTTGCAGCTATGCGCTGAGCATAATCTATTTTTAGCCAGTACTGGTTTTAGGCATCGTGCACGCCAATGCTATACTTGGCGCCCGCCTTCTCCGAATCAGGCCTGGTCTCAGATCGACCACATAGCCGTTAGTTATAGGTGACGTGGTTCGATTCACGATTGTGGTTCTTATTGGAGCACATGCTTAGACTTCAGATCATGCGTTGGTACGTTGTCGTTTTGTTCTTACTTTTGCTGGGCAACGACCCCACCGACAGCAACGGTTAGCTGTTGAGAAACTGGCTTTACCATCGGTTAGGCATAATTACCAAACCAGCTACCTGCCTTAATAGTTCTCACTCCGAAGATCCAAATAGCTGCTGGACTCAAATCTCACAGGCCATTCAGAAAGCAGGTAGTGTAGCTTGCGGCACAGGGGTACATGGGGTAAACAAACATTGGATTTCAGAGAAATCCCTGGAGTTGTTAGAAGCCAGACGGAAGGTTCCTTCTGGTAGTTCACATAACAAGTCTAGAAGAGATATCCGTAGGAAACTGAAACGTAGTCTAAAGGCTGATCGTGAGGCTTGGTTAGTGGAAAAAGTTAAGGAAATGGAAACCGCATTTGCCTCAGGGAACATCGGTAAACTGTTTAAGCTGATCCGTGCCACCGGTCCCAGGCGACCGTCGGTCAGTGAAGCTATCAGCGAGGTAGATGGTACACTAATCTGTAATAAGTCCAGAAGGTTAGAGCGTTGGGCAGAACACTTTGAGGGTCAATTTAGTTGGCCTGCTGCTTCTATTGCGTTGCCGCCACAAACTTGTGATGTAGCACCCTGGTCGGTAGATTTGGAACCACCCACTGAGACTGAGGTTCGCAATTGCCTTTCGGCTCTTAATCGTAATAGGGCTGCTGGTCCAGATGATCTCGTGTCGGCACTTTTCAAAGAAGGTGGAAAGGCGTTAGTGGAGGCATTGACTCAGTTGTTTCAACTTGTGTGGACGACGGAGACCATCCCTCCGTGCTGGAGTCACTCGATAATAGTTCCCATATTCAAGAAAGGAGCCGGGGGCTCTTGCGATTAGTTTGACCCCAATCCATTTCAAGGGTCCTGACATCTATTGTACTTCGTCGTTTCACTGCAGTTCGGGAGGTAAACATTAGGGAAGAACAGGCTGGGTTTCGCCCTGGGCGGGGTTGTATAGATCACATTTTACCCTTCGTCAAATTCTGGAGCAGCGTCATGTGTACCGCCGGCCAACAATCGCCGTATTCCTCGACTATAAAGGTGCGTTTGATTCGGTGGACCGATCTACACTTTTAGAGTCGCTTAAACGTAGGTGTACCGACTAAGTATGTGAACATACTGTCGGCGCTTTATTCCCATACTTCAGCTCAGGTTAGGGTTTACGGTGAACTGTCTGACAGTTTCAGCACCAGGAGCGGCGTACGGCAAGGCTGTCTCCTTTCAACATTTTTGTTCAATTTGTCTGCGGCACTCACAAGATGCCGGCGTGGACCTCCTACCTGGTGAAAGACTGACTGATCTTGATTATGCTGACGATAAGGTATTGCTGTTTGACAACTTTCAAGCGGCACAAACAACACTGGACGCTATTTCGCGTTCTGCTAAGTACTTCGGAATGCGCTTTGCAGCCTCAAAATGCAAAGTGCTTCTGCAAGATTGTTGTGATCACGTAGATTTAATGTTAGATAATGAAGTCATGGAGATTGTTGACCGGTTTGTATACCTGGGAAGCTGCATCAGCGGTGGGTCGGAGGTGTAGGGAATGAAATAGAAGCGCTTATTTCCAAGACTAGGGCGGTGCTCGCCAATCTAAGACACCTATGACGACAGAGAGGTATTTCCCTAAAGCTTGAGGGTCGTGTATATCAAACAACAGTGAGGGCCGTATTACTTTACGGCAGCGAAACGTGGCCGCTCAGAGTAGAGGACGTGAACCGTCTTCAGGTATTTGACCACCGATGTCTGCGTTCGAATCGCTCGTATCGGGTGGCACCAGCGAGTAAGCAACGAGGAGGTTAGGAAGGGGTGTTTGGCACTGATTGTCAAACGAGTTCTCTTGTTCAGTCGCTACATTTGCACAGACTTAGATGGTTAGGTCATGTACTAAGGATGCCAGCTAGTCGTTTGCCACACCGAGCACTGTTTGCCGACGCTGCGGCCGACTGGCGCAAGGTGCGATGTGGACAGATGATGATTACCTGGCGTAGACAAATGAAATCGTTTACGAAGGGGTTGGCTACTGTAGGTCGGGTTCGTCTCCCGGGCTGGGGCCCTCGCGACTCACAGAGTCGGTGGCTTGAGACGTTAGGTGAGATGGCGGCTAATCGAGCTCAGGCGTGAATGCTGTCGTTTGGCCGAGTTGTCTGTGAAGTGAGTGCACTTTATGATGCGGGGCAGTGAAAGCCGTAAGGAAGCTGTCTCGCTGATGACGCCTTACTTTCACTCACAGCTCGGTTGTTTGTTTGCAAGGTGTAGGCGCCTTGATGTTGTATGTTTGAATATAGACGTAGCTATTTTTAGTAGTTAGGTCCACTTCCCCTCCTCTCCTCTGTTTTCTTCTTTCTTCCTATATAAGTTTTCTTTTCTTCTCCTCTGTTCTTCGTTGTTGTGTGGCAGTCAAGCATCAGTGTGACTACTGATATATTGCTTTCTGATGGTGTATATATGTAATATATATATATTTAGGTCGTTGTTTTCGCGGACACTGACTTCCATCGCTTGTTTTCTTACAACCTTATAAATCTTTAGAAATGTCATCAATCATTCTGCATTCACTCTTTGTTATCCAGTTTGTAACTCCTGCTTGTTTTGATGTCCGTTGCTTACAGCTCAATCCTGCGCAAACTATGAAGCGGCTGGACAGAAAGCTACTGAAACCATGTCTTTTAGAGCCAGTTGAACGGACGGTGGCCCGCCCGATACCAGGAGTACCGGAACATTTTAACCATGGTGTCTTTTACGATGATGGCTATGATTATATGCAGCATTTGAAGTCTGCTATGGATTTCAATGACCGGACCACTTTTGTGAGTGATATCTTCTGTTTTGATTATTTTATTAACTGAATCTTTTAAGTGTTAGTTAATAGGTGCGTTGGAAGCGTTGGGCCATACACCATTTTCACGGCTTTAGTCGCCAGTTTTATTCTTAGATCGAATTCTCGGCTAAATGAATTTCGATTCTCTTTGATGTCATAATTTAGTTTCGCCTGGCTGTGTGATTTGCTCAAAAACATTCTGTCATGTTTTTATTGAAGTTTGTCTGGTGTGTTTCTCAGCTGATAGCTGTATTGTGAGATTGAATACCACCTGCTTCATTACTGTCTTAGGATAGCTCGATGGTACTTGCACTAGCGGTCGGTCATACAACGACGAGTTTGAACCCTGATTACTTCATTTGTTTCTTCCTAGATTTGAACAGCATGGTAATATCCGACTTGAGTGTGTATGCCCTTTGTTGTGAAATTTGAAGCTGGCCAACATAATTCCGACTAATCAGTTTCAAGCATTTATTTTACTAGAGATGTTAAATTCAGTATCGATTTTCAAACATTTTTATTCGAACCTATTGAGAATGAGGCAAACAGCAGTCCAAACATCGTCGTCAGACAATTACACCTAGGTACTTAAACGAAACGAGACACGCACTCCTCAAACTGCGGTTTTAAGGGTTTGTCATAAGAGAGCGTAACCGAGTTGTTTGGTTTATCGCATTCGTCACTCTTTCTAAATGAACGCCAACAAATAATCGTTGAGAAAATCTCCGATACCGTTAGAAGACGTAAAACGTCAGGACGCCTGGAAAACAGTGTCAAGCCACTCAGTACCTCAAAACGCTCAGTGTATCGCAGTCGTCAGATACAACAGGGCGACTCTTTGCTTAATGCATATCTCAAGTTACGATGCTCTGTCATGTTTACCATAAAATCTGTCACAACGAGACTGGACCTTGACGTGGTGTGACGGCTTGCGCATCTCGATGACCTATTGGGCTAAACTGGACGGTGTGGCCACCACACCGATAGAGTCACTCATGTCCAGGCAGGCCAATAGGTAGAGGTCTGACAAACCTGGTCATCCAGGTTGAGGGTTGAAGGAAAATGCGCTGAGCATAAGCTATTTTTAGCCAGCACTAGTTTTAGGCATCGTGCACGTCAATGCTATACTTGGCGCCCGCCTTCTCCGAATCAGGCCTGGTCTCAGATAGACCACATAGCCGTTAGTTATAGGTGGCGGGGTTCCATTCAAGACTGTCGTTCTTATTGGAGCACATGCTTGGATTCAGATCATGCGTTGGTACGTTGTCGTTTTGTTCTTACTTTTGCTGGGCAACGACCCCACCGACAGCAACGGTTAGCTGTTGAGAAACTGGCTTACCATCGGTTAGGCATAATTACCAAACCAGCTACCTGCCTTAATAGTTCTCACTCCGAAGATCCAAATAGCTGCTGGACTCAAATCTCACAAGCCATTCAGAAAGCAGGTAGTGTAGCTTGCGGCACAGGGGTACATGGGTAAACAAACATTGGATTTCAGAGAAAATCTCTGGAGTTGTTGGGAACCAGACGGGAGGTTCCTCCTGGTAGTTCAC
>LOND01001146.1:51347-70671 GCA_014220965.1 Paragonimus kellicotti
CGCTGCCTTAGTGGTACTCACTCCAAAGATCCTAATAGCTGCTGGACTGGAATCTCACAGGCCATTCAGAAAGCATGCGGTACAAGGGTATATGGGCTAAACAAACATTAGATTTCAGAAAAATCTCTGGAGCTGTTAGAAGACCGACGGAAGGTTCCTCCTGGTAGTTTACATAACAAGTCTAGAAGAGATGACCGTAGGAAGCTGAAACGTAGTCTAAAGACTGATCGTGAGGTTTGGTTGGTGGAGAAGGTTAAGGAAATGGGAACCGCTTTTGCTTCGGGAAACATCGGCAAACTCTTGAAGCTGACTCGTGCCACTGGTCCCAGGCGACCGTCGGTCAGTGAAGCTATCAGCGAGGTAGATGGTACACTAGTCTGTAATGTGTCGAAAAGGTTAGAGCGTTGGGCAGAACACTTTGAGGGTCAATTTAGTTGGCCTGCTGCTTCTATTGCGTTGCCGCCACAAACTTGTGATGTAGCACCCTGGTCGGTAGATTTGGAACCACCCACTGAGACTGAGGTTCGCAATTGCCTTTCGGCTCTAATAGGGCTGCTGGCCCAGATGATCTCGTGCCGGCACTTTTCAAAGAAGGTGGAGAGGCGTTAGTAGAGGCATTGACTCAGTTGTTTCAACTTGTGTGGACGACGGAGACCATCCCTCCGTGCTGGGAACCTTGTGAACCTATTTTAGAGTAATGTGCGATTTTATTGCATTGCCCATCAAAGTACGTTCATGTCGTTCATAGCTGGCCATCAGTATGATTTTTGTCTGCCGAATCCTTTAAACTCGACCATTGATAGTGAGACACCGAATTTTGGGCGTTGCCCAGGCCGTCAAGATCGAGCTGTGCGACTGTGACACTCACTCTGATCCATTGATCAACGACCAACTGAACTCATGATTTACAGCAATGATTACATAACTGTTAGGAAACCTACTGTCCACAGCCTCTTTATGGGTTGAATCTCTTATCTACGCCGATTATCTTTTAATTATTGTTTTGCAATTTGTCCGATGAGAAAACAGGGAAAAGAAGCCACGTTTTTCAGTTTGTCCTTATGACTGCAAAAGGTATTTTCTGATGTCTTACGCTGCTACTGAATGGAAATTGTGTTGTTACATTCGCGTAGGAAGCGTTACCTTTTTGCTTTATTACATGAGTACTTTGTGCTTTTTGTTACCATCAGCGAATAACTGCCATTCCTGAAGATAAACAAGCACCGGATGACTTGAGTATCGCTGACGAAACTCCTCGTGAACCTGTTGTGGATTTTGTAGAAGAGATTCCGGACGATCTTTTGCTGAACTCGGATGTTGAAGATGAAAGTGAAGGATCCGAACTAGTAGACAACTTTGTTGAACTAGCCGGGGGACATACAGTACACGATACAGACGAAGATGATCCCGCAGTCGACCGTGCAAAACTTAACACTACCTCATCTTCAGACTTGAAAGATTTGCTTGGCAAGGATAAAGTTTTAATGATGGAAAGGTTTTTGTACGGTGACAATGTAAGAGGTGACGGTGACAGCGTGACAGACGACTCAGACGAAGACTGTAGAAATCCAGATGATGCAACAGTCCTCAATCGCCAATTCGAAAAGGTAATAAAGTTTCCATAGATCCTGAAATCCTTATCATTCTAGCTTGTTTTACGTTGTAAAAGCCGTGTTGAATCAGCCAATCAGTCCATGGTAACTGGAACTTCGATGATGAGCGAGGGTTTGCAATACGCACTTAGTCGGGACGTCAGAATGCTTCCGCTTTCGTGAGTTTGTTCATTGTGATGAATTCTTTTTAAAACGTGCAACATGTAGCCACGGTGGTCAACTCTGTTTGTTACACAATGCATGTATGAAGCATATCTCGCGGTACTTCATTGAGACATCACAATATACAGGTGTGTGCTTGGCGGAACGGAACAGACATTGGGAAGCCAACTGATGTAGCCACCAAATATAAACACACGTGCACCTCAGTTATGTCATTAGTGGCACTAATGTTTGAGTCATTCTGGGTGCAGATGAGTGGTTGCATTTTGCCATTGACTACCGCATCGACCGAGAGAAAGAACCTTCGACTTCTTGTTAAGTTCACTATTCAAGAGACTTGTTCTATGTTTAATTGAGGTCGACGTTTCGGCAAATGTTGAGCGATCAGTGGTGTCGGTTGTTTTACGGTTTCTTACATTGCTGTGACCCTGCTGGGACATAGTGTTTATTTACGTTTTCCGACCTAAACTGAGATGTGTACGTTAACCCAGTTTCCCCATTGCTATTCCGTTCTACTTATGCAAGTGGTCGGCGCTCATACGAAGCTTCACATCGCATGTTTCAAAATGATTGCGTCAGCCGCTCAAGTTGGGCGCGTGCGAGCACCTGCTTCAGTGTTATTTGCACTTCATTTAATGGGTTTTCTATCTCCGGTGACTGCACCTGCTTGCGTGAAGCAACATCTGACGGATTATTGTTTGTGCTCGGCTGTGTTATTTCCATTGTCGATTTGTAAACGGGCCGCTAAATCGAAGTGGCTGTCTAGGCAATCAGGAGAAACAAGGTCGTAGTCACGTTACTTGTCCGCGAAGCAACCGTATTCCTGTCTAGTAAAGCAAACATGACAATCTGATCACCGCATTGATCAGTTGGTAAGAAGTAACCCCACCTCAGATCGGTTTCATTATGGTTGTCGTATTACATCGTGTACGCCGAACTCTTGTGAGCCATGATGAACTGTATCTTTCACTCAGTGGACACAAAGCCAACTCCACATGGTGCTGCGCCTTCAGATTTGACGGTCTGACTCGGTCCGTGTAGACGCAGTATATCTTTCATCACAGTGGTCAACTTTCTAACATTGTACATAGGTGACGCGTTGTGAATCGTGCTTGGTTATGTACATGCAGGTTCCGACTTCTGTTGAACAAACACCCCTCTCTGATTGCATGTCATCTTTCTCGAGCGGCGGTAGACATACCCGACCATTCCGACGACAATCGGTAGTTGTTGGCCCGCCGTTTCAAACATACGGAGCCGCAAGACTGGTATACATGTGTAACGTATACAGTATACCAGTTGACAGCATACCGGAGCTGTTCTTTTCTGCATACACTAGGAGCAGACCGTAGCAAGAGCGAGGCCTAGACACCAGCTAGGTCAGAGCTGTTGTCTAGACTATCGCTACGTGCTTTTGGCAAGTTCTGAAGCGTGATCTCCAGCTTTAAGACAGATGTTTCAAACGTCTCTGATAAAGAGATGACCTTTACTGGGACTTAAACTCACAAGTCACTTAGGTTTCTGACGGAGGGTAATCGATAGCGACGTTACTAGACATATCATCTCCATTGTCCACAGGTGAATAAATCAGGTCAGTCGGACTGTTCCTTAAAATGATAATCCCACCTGTTGCTGTGCTAAGATGTAAATTCGTGAGTCATTCTCAAATATAGTCTCATTGCTATCTTAAGGACAATCAAGGCAATCATAAATCGTGGAAAACAGATAAAGATGTCCCATCTATTTATTTAGTCCCAGTCTGACAACTAAGGCAGAGATGGAGCAATAAAGTAACATTGAGTGGATCATCCTGTTAGTACAACTATACGTTTGGACACTCCTTGGATGTCTCTATCGCGAAATGGGGTGGGCTTAAGAATCAAGTCCGGAGCCTTCGCCTCCACATCCCGACCTGCGAGGTAACAATAAATAGGGTTTTCTATCCAAAGTCAAATACTCAAGAGTCGACTTTCATTTAACAATGAAGCGGTGATTGATACATGTGAGTTTCAAGCACCCGCATGTGTGAGGCTGAAAGCCCAAGTTCTCCGGGTCAGTACGATTTTTATTGACGTCAGGCGGACACCAGCTTTCCAGAAAAGCAACCGCGGAAAACTGGTATATCATTGTTGTTTAAAAATGTAGCCAGTGTGCGAGCAATATGACAACAGAAAATGAAATGCTGTCGCGTTACGATCCGCATGTACGAATCTAAAAACGGCCTAAATTGGATGGTAGATGTATTCACAACATTTGCTGATGGATTACTCTCGAAGTCACCACTGGATAATAAAAAATGTCCGTATGACAAATGGTTTAGGTCTTAGGTTACACGGCTTTCTGTTGTGACTCTAATGGACGATTTTCATTCAGCAACAGGAGTGGTTTCCTGTCCTGTACTTCAGGGGACAGAAAATCGCCGCTAATTAAATTTCCAGGAAGTTTGCGATACCCCCACTAAGCAAAAACCCATGCATTTTGAGGGGGGATTAGCAAGCGGAGCTCCCGAAGCCCTACTTACGATTTCTATCGCAGTTTGCTGCAAACTCTACAGCATAAGCACCTTAATGTTAAGGCCAGAGCAATTTAGTGAGTTAGCTTGTTCGATCAACGATCGAATATAAACCCCCGCAAACGACTCGAAAACCTTTCCTGTCAATATGAGAAAATGACTACCTTAGCTTGCCTAGTGCTGTTAATTCTCAACCGCGTAAGTGCTAAGGGATTTCCGTTTAGATCTACTGAAGTACATTCACAACTGACCACACCTGTGGCATTCTCATGGACTTTTTAGTTAGTGCTTCCCGAAAGCGGTAACGCTGTAAAGAATAGACCTATAAAGAAACTGTAAACTGTCACTTTAAAGCACCAAGCTTACGTTGGAAGTCTCCGACCGAATGTGCAAGCAGTATGTCCTCAGGACGAGCTTCCATGGTTTATAACGTGCCTAAAGCAGCGAAAATTCAATCCTTACCTGAGCAAACTGAAGCATTTACAAACGGTTGCTTCCAGGGATCACCAGTGAAGTGACGGATAGCTGTTTCAACCTACTTGGGTTTCAGCAGCGCCACGGGTGACGGAGAATCAAACCTATGATCTGTAAGCATTTTTAGTTTTAGAGGACACCGACGGAGAACCTGCATCCGTGCCGGCATAAATAGCCCAGAGAAGTCAGAGCCAATGCGGCGGATTAGTGTGTGGTAGATGGGGATCATCGTTATCAAAGACAGTCATACATCGTTGGTTCACATCGACGATCAACTGTCGCACAAGAATGAAAGTTGGAACCCTTATTAAGGGAAAACTGAAGGGAAGCGATCTATTAAAATAGCGTCTTTACTCAAACATTCGGTATCGAGTTGCCTACAAACTGCAAGCAAACAGTCGAGTTACAAGTGAACTTAAGGAGTCCATAAGAATTTTCACTACTGCAAGTCATTAAGTGTAAATACTTTATAGGCTACTCGACCGAACAACATCCATCCGGTCAAATCCGAGTGGAACCATTCCGTCCAAAAGACTCAAACAACTGACTCTGTGAATTACGGGGGACCTCAGCCCGAAAAGGGAACCCGGCCTACAGTCGCTAAATCACGGACGAATAGCTTCATTTCTTCACTTCCGATCATCATCTGTCCAGCGTGAATCGTACGCCAACAGGCCGCAGCATTGATAGAAGGTACTCGGTTTGACAGATGACTGGTTGGCATCAATGGTGCACGGTCTAACAACGTAAGCTTTGTGGAATACTCAAAGATGGAACAAGGGAAATCGCTTGACACCACCAAACATGTCATTCCTCACTTCATCGCCAACTGTTTGTTGATGCCACCCCCTTATTAAAAACAGCGAAGATTAATCGTAAAACATCTAAAGATGGTTCACGTATTCCACTTTGATCAGCCAGGTTTCGCAGCTGTGGGGTATCGTATTCCTTACAGTCGTCTTATATACGCAAACATTGAGCTTCAAAGAAGTACCTTTTTGTCGTCATAACGGCTTTGTACCACCAACCCTTGTTAATGCGAGCCTGTGTTCCAATCTCTGCTTTCACCCTTGATGATTCAACTTCCCAAGTACACAAACGGCACAACAACCTCCATAACTTCAATAGACAAGATTGAGTCTACGTGATCGTAGTAGTCTTATGGAAGCAAGTTGCACGTTTAGGCTGCAGAATACATTGTGAATTAGTAAAGCGGGAAACAGGTGTTCCATCAATGTCTGTACTGCGTGCTTGTCCAACAACGCTAACTTGTTAGTCGGTCTTCCACCAAGTTGGGGGACCACGCTAGCGCTTCGTTAATGTCTCAGACAGTCTGTGGCAAAACTGAATAAAAATGATGCAAGTGGGCATCTTTGACGTACGCAGCCTCTGATGTTGAAACTATAGACAGTCTATCGCAGACCCTACATTGAGTTGAAATTGGGAATAAAATGCCAGCTGTGTTCGCATACATGTTTAGTACATCACTAAATTCAATCAGTTTTAAAAGTGTAGACAAACCCACTGGGTCGGACGCACCCTTGAAAGAAAAAGAAAAATGGCAACCGTTGACCGGTCGTACGCGTGGCCCTGTACCAGAACCCATCGTACGGTGAAAAGTTGATCAACACAGTAATTCGGAGTTACCCAATCTGTTTTTCTCTAACGCTTGTCTCTCGACTTGCAATGAATTTGCGAAGTATAATAGATGCTAGAACCATAGCAATGACTGGGGTCAAGGTACTCTCACTACGAATTCCGCAGGGACCCCTGACTCCTTTCTTGACTTTGGCACTATTATGAAGTGACAGTGCAGACGGTGGTTTTCGTAGTTCGTGCAAACTGAAATTCATATGGAACTTTCACAATGTTAAACTAATGGCTAAGAGGTGCATAGAATAGTTTCAGTCACTCAATCAAGTCCAGGCTCAGAAAATTCACTTTTGGACAATCTGTTTTCTTGTGCACCGGATGACCGACGTCCTTCCACGCTTGTCGTGAAGTCATCATGATGTCAGAACCAGTGCAGAACTGTCGACGTATCGGAATGTTGTTAAGTTTAACTCAAGTAACTGCAGCGTACAACTACGTTGGAGTTACAAGTGTCTGAAACAAAACTCAGCTTTGCCTCTTGTTTCTTCGTTTTTCCCCAGTGGTTCCTCGTACGCGACGGTGAAAGTCTGAATGGCCTGCTGGAACGATAACACGTCCCCCTGGGACAGAATCGGTTACATTTTTGGCATCTGTGCCGTTTGTATGAACACAACCGTACGTAACGCCAATATGCAGTTGAGGGTCTCGATAAGGGTCTTACATCATGCTTGTCGGTTCTTCGGTTGGATGGCCATCGCTAAATGACACTTACATCAGTTAATCCCATTCTGGTACGAATATCTGCACCTCGGATTGATTGTACATCGCAGACATATTATGCACTTGAGCCGATCCCTCATCAATGCCTGCAGCTTAAACTTTTCACACTCGCGGTTCGTCGCACTCATGCAAGTGACAAAACCATCGTGGTCATTTTCCACCAATTTGAGGCATTGGTACCGCGTTTTAAACAAGGGTGATTGCTTCCCGAAAACAGTCATCACTATCTCCAGTGTTTCAACAGACATGTGATTACGAAACTTTTTTGGCAAGATGAAGCCAGTATACTTTGACTGTTTTGTCGTACTATGCTTTCGAAGTATACTTCGACAATAGTCGCACCCTTCCCCCGTCACTTATATCAACGAACTCCATTCGGAAGACAACTTCGTATCGGCTGGACTACGACTTGAAAGTCACTCCGACCTCAACATCACAAACAGATTCGAGGGTGCCGTCAGCCGTTGAACCCAGCCTGAGATCTGAAGTCGCTAACGTCGTGGATAAATTGCGTGTCGAAACTTGCAGAAACTTTAGCTAAGAGGTACCGAACTGAGCTTGTTGCTGGAGCAAAGTTAGTTTCATTCCATCCCTTGAAATCGATATTGTTTGTGTACGTCCGTATCAAATACTGGGAGTCACCAGTTATGGAATCGTCCCGTCCATTACGCGCTCGTTCACTTGCTTTCTTGCAGAGTTGGAAGTATACTACTTGTAATATCCCCACCTCAAGGTAGTCGGCATGAATTGGTGGTACAGGATGTGTGGTATCACGGCAGATTCGATCTTAATGTGACAGTCAGATTGTGGTCCGTCCGTTTCAGTTACGTAAACTGTAGAAATGATGACAGTATGTAGAGTGTTGAAGCGGCTAGCAGCTGTCGAACACCTATGGAAGCTGCACCGGTTTGCTGTATAGCAATAAAATAACGGAGAGGACTATACGGAGAAGGAAGGAAGAAACGAGAGGAGAAAAGAGGAAGGAAAAAAGGGAAGTGTCAATAATGAAGAAACAAGGGGCCATGCGTGCCCGACTGCCAGTGGTCATCCTGGAATAATCCAGTTGTCTAGCTGTTTTTTGAATGTATTGACTGATGTTGCCTGGTAGTGCGTTTCATGTCGAACAGACTCGAAGGGCAATACTATGTCGTCTACATAAGAGGCTGCTACGTTGTATAGAAACTGTGTACTTACGACCCCTGAGATTCGCTGTATCGGCAATTGTGAAAAGGTCTTGTTGGATTGATTCGGGGAGCATAGGATTTTGTATATTAATATAAGGCCGACTCTCAAACGCCCGTAGGGCTAGGGGAAAATAGTTCTACCGTTTGACAGACGGTCCTCATACGACGAGGAAAATATATCCTCAACTCACTTTAGTATCCCTCCTCTGGATAGCCTCTAGAACAGTTAATTCTCCTCCTAGTACGACGTGCATCTGAATATTGACGTCCAATAGTAGCCTTATCAGTGTGCTACAGATGTATGAGAAAGTATCAACTGAGGAAACTCCCGAGAACCCTAGTGAAGCATTGCTTAGCCTGCTACTGGCTTTCCTTACCTTATAACGTTAGTACTAACGAATAGGTCCGATGCAACAACGGTACCTCGGTCGCTTTCCTGGTGAACAGTAGCTAAGGGGGACCTCGACGTTATCGTCAGTGAGAACCACTGATGTGTTGCTGTCTGTGATGATGATGATGGCGATGTAGCGCCGCCGATGCGGCATGCCCTAGTACTGTGATGACGAATATGCATAGTCTTCGACTTGCACGTGTTAGAAGGGCAATCGATTTTCCACGGACCACGGATGCAGGGCATCTAGGTCCTTTGGAAGTCTTCTGCGCCTTCAACATTGCGTAAAACGCTCCAAACTTCGCATCATCAGCACACATCACAGCAGGAGAGTTATTCACACCTGGGAGATCGTTGACGTAGGCTAAGGGACTAATTAAAGAGACTTGTGGCACGCCAGCTGTGGCGTTGAATGGCATAGACAACTCGCCATTGACCCCAACCGTGCGTATTCGGCGGAAAGTCCAACCAGAAAGGGAGGGGATATGAGCCAGTCAAAAATTAGACCACAGATTCTGAATATATACGGCAAGCAATTACCGAACATGCCAACCAACATAGCTTATTGTAGCACACAGTCACTACACGCTTCCCCCGAATCAATCAGTAAAATTTAACGAACCAGCGATTACTACAGGAGATCGAGGCAGGAGGCACAAGGTACCCGGATCCAGTCGATTTGTCTTAATCGAATATGATGAACCGACTGGATCCGAGTACCGTCGGCCTCCTGCCTCAAGCGCGCGTAATAGTCGCTGAATACTTACGAACTACACAATCAAAAACTCAGTGGTGCCAACACGGCACCCCACAGCGTTACAATGCACGTCTTTCAAATGAACATAGTCCACCAGTGTTTCCAAGGCCTACGTGAACCGGCCAGTGCTAGTGGTGTCACAGAATACTGGGCGCGTACACAAAAGTTGCTTTGGGTATGTGCGTACGTGCACTGCGTGTGTGATTGTAATGTAGTGGACAAGTGAGTGTATGCTTGACTTTTGTCCACTAACAGTTTAAAAAATCTTTCCTGGAGAGTCCGACAAGCATCGAGCGAAAGAACGCAGCAGGGTTTAGAAACAAACCGTATATTTCCAGCAATGTTTGGAAATATGATAAGTAGTTAGCTCTAGCCTAATCTGGGACCAACGGCAGCAACCAAGAGAAGAAGCGCGAGATGGGCTACAGCCCACTCGGCGGCACTCAAAAGCGCGCCAAGCGAAAAGTGCGTGGAACCTTCGAGTGCGTTAAACAACGCTCGAAAGGTCGGTTAAACGACCTTGAAGAATGGAATAGTAGATGAGTCGTTAGGAAAGTGGCAAGCATTCGCTGCGTGCAATTAGTTGCACGACTGAAGAAAGTGGCACTGAGTTCATATCAGGCCTCCTATAGCAGTCGTACACAGAATCATGCGTACAGAACAAGCAAGCGGGAAACGGTTGCAGCCGGGATCCTTAGAGAAGCCACACGATCGATGGTTACTACAATAACGTGCGCACGCGGAAATGCTCAACTACACAAAACTGTATTAACCAGGTGTCCACAAATGGCTCAATACCAGGAAATCACGTAGACAGAAGCATATGAAAACCGTCCCGGCGTGGTCGCCACACCTATAACAAGCAAAGCGGACGTACAATCTCAACCACCCGGAAAATACGCGAACCAATGGTGCTCAACTTGAAGAAACCGAAAGACAGCGTTCTTCCGATGTAACGGTTCCAGCACTAGTCCTGTTCAAGGAGACAACATGAACAAGCGTGAACCAAGTGCCGAATAAGACATAACCCCTGTCAATGGTAAAACTTCCAGTGTAGACAAGGTTGACACATTTTGGTGAAGGTTACTATGTATGTATCCATACGCCGGTAGACGTTTACTAGGAATTTTTACGTAGGCTTTTCGGATGTCTGTTACAAATGGCGATCTTGGGACAGTTTCTTGCTAGTCCAGCGCATTTTTAGGAAATGTAGCATACTCGAACGATCGTGCATTTTTCCGTTCAAACCGAATGGAATCGATCCGGTAACCTTAGGATGCGTGTTTAAAATTCAAGGTACTGCTACGGAGCGAGACATTCCTCCTCAAAAGTTATAATCTAAGTGTAATAGATTAATTCGCTTCTCTTCTATTGTCGACGCAGTCCGAAGGATGATTGGCAGAAACGCAATTAACGAGAGGGCAAGGTTAATGCAAATATTTAGCAATATTACGTATTACGTTGATTGTAACATATTTTCGTGTCCGATATCATTTTTGGCCAGCGTTGCGGATTAACTTGGTTCGAGCAGTTTGGGGGCATTCAGTTAAGACAATCGACAGCCGGTGGACTACTACAAGTTCAGTACTAATGTTACAACCCTCTGGGGGAAGAGGGGAAAGCAGGAACGCCACACAATGGTTAATGCCGAGATGCACGACTGCATTTAACGCAGCAGTGTCACATTCTCATCATTTTCATGTTTGAGCCGTACCCGTAGGTACTGTGGCCCGAGCTTTTGTTAGCCCTCACAATAGCCCACGAAGTAGTAGAACAGTGGATAAGTGCAAAAATGTGGAGCGAAACAGAGGATGGAGTGGAATAGAGGAGTCAAGTCTTGCGATGCTACTGAAGACTAAGGATGCGGAACGGCTAACGATCTCTTGCAACTCAGCATCTAACAATTAAACAAGGAGACTTACCGGCTCAAATGAAAGCGATACAAACGAAGACCACAGTTATATTCAAGGTTTCAGAAGTCCCTGAAGGCAAGTCACGCAATGAATCATTCACATATAGGCGGTAAGATTAAAAGCCGAACGAAATATCGCTCGTTCGACTGGTATTTATTATAAAAAATTTCTCACTAAGTTAGATGAATTTCGGGAAGAGATGTCTTTTCCCAACAATCACATCTGTAACTTGTTGATACCAACACAAACAGACGCTCGTAGTCGGTGTCAATATAGTTCCGAAAGCGGTCATGATTTAACTTGCACGGACACGTGGCATGTTTTGGACATGTTTTCGTAATCATCTGTTCATTGGCGGTTTGCATTCTGCTCTCTCTTTCTTCGATCGTTCGCTGGCGAATAGATTATCTCGGCTATTACTATCACTTTCGTGAGTCGTGCATAAGTCGACCACCGTTTTGTCTGTTTTCAGCCGTCCGAAGTCAGATGAGTTGGACGAACTGGATGATGAACTGAGGCTGAAAACTATCAGTCGAGGCGATCTACTTGTTCAGAATGTCTCAAGTTCAAGCACGGAAGATTCGGAGGACGAGTGCTTGGAACCTGTGCCAGATATAGTTTCTGCTCAAGGTTAGTGGTATTCTTGTTGTTTTCATACCGGCCTCTCAAAATCTTGACGGACTAACTTTTACCGATTGCTGAAAATAGTCTGTGTGTGCATCTAATTCGTGTTGTTTCCCAACGCATTGATCCGATGTCCTTATCTTATTATCATAGCGCACATTTTTTTGCTCTGACTAAGGTAGGATGAGTGCTAACTGTTACATGGGTTGATGATTGTGTGCTGACATTCATATATCGAACTCGAAAAGTGTGAATCAGCTATGGTTGGGTTTACCCTGATTACCATTTGGACACCATTTGCCTCTCTAATCACTGATTTGCATTCACAGACAAGCCTCTTGACTGGCCTATTTCGTTCTTATGTATCCCCGTCGGTCATGTTAATGTTTGCTGTAACTACCTCTTTACGCTGTTGAAGAGAGTTTGGTACTGAATGCTCCCTTGACCTCCCACTGAATGTGGACAGTTCATTATCATCATTTATTATTATGCACATTCAAAAATGGACCGAGTTTCAGTCCAAGATCACTCGTTTATTATGTGTAGATGCAAACACATGCTTACCACTGGATTGTGTTTACCTTGTGGGTGGGTTTTCGGGATGGAATGTTCCGAATCGAGCACTATATGTGTGTGGTGTACCCAAATGTCTTTCGTTCACACTTCTTCAGTCCATGTGGCACGTATTTAAGAACAAATCCGATTTAGATATCTAAGCTTAAGATATTTGTCATCTATTCTCCTCAAATAAAGTTCACGTCTACCGAATTTAAGGTTCTTTTACCATTGAACTTCGTGTATTCCTTACCGATTTCAAGTGCTTCTTAATTTATCGAAGTATACGGTTTCAAGTGATTCAAGACAAGTACTTCGCTTACAGCGACTGATACAGGAAAGGTCCGATCGTAAAACAAATTGGGATTCCGCTGAGTTAGAACCTAGGGGGGAGAACCGCATGCGCTCATGTGGTGGGTGTAAGGGTTCCTAACGTTTGCTTTACTTCAGCCAGTTGACGTTTTTTCAGAATTGGTTTCACTCTAAACCAGTAAGTCTACTAGGTTACTTATTGGTAACGGCTTATTTGTTGTTGACGTCTGTCAGCATCCACACCACAGTTAGAACACATTTGAAAGTTCAAAAGCCAAATGGTACACTTACCATCATCCGGCATCTCAACCTGTCGTCATTTGCCGATTAGATTCTTGACTGAAATCATCTTAAGCCATAAAATTATTTTGAAGGAACGTGTTCATCAAGCACAACGGACAAGAATGTCGGCCGTTACATGTCTTCTTTGGAGCGACCTGTGCCAGCCAATCTATGGGAGCGTTCGTTACTGTTATTACCGGCACAGGTCAGCAATAACGACGCCCACTGCTAACGTCCTAGACACGATTTCGAGCATGATGGCAAACATCGGATAGCTTGCCATCACCAAATGTCTTTACACTGTTGGTGAACTTCAAAATAAGCCCCTCCCCCAGAAGAGTGCATGAGTGTGTTGAACTCGTGCACTTAAAGTTGTCAGCTGAGGCCTCCAACCGTTGATTCGGGTTATAAACATTTAGCATTCACTTCAATGGAACGTGTTGACACCGCGTACGGTTACAGGATTATGCAAACCTGGAAGACAACGGTCGAGACAATCGTACTATTTGTAATAAGCGTCACTACCAGCTTGGCCTCGGCTGGATTTTAATATTCGTTTGTCTACGAATAACTGTTACATGCAGAAAATGTGATAGTGCATTTATGCCGTTGTGTATTTTTCCAACCTGTAATAATATTCTGGTTCCATCCATTTTGGTCGTCCTCGTAAGAGGTGGCAATCATCTTAGAATTATGCGTACTTGGTTTGGTGAAAAGAAACGCGGTGTTCATTAACCGTTCAACGACTCACCGCAATTTATTCAGATTGTACCGCAGGCTAGTAAACGCAATCACCCGTGAGTGTATAGTAACCAGGTGGATATAATTTCTGTTTACATTAAACAATTGTAAACAACAGCTCACACCACCAGTTTCGCGTTCTCGTGGTAATTGCCAGTGAGAAACTACTCTTCGCAAAAAAGGAGGACAATGGGGCAGTTGGCATAAACCGTTTTCAGCGAACAGACTGTTTTCGATAAATTCTCCTATTTGGCTGGTACAACTATATAAAATTAATTTTATATAATTGTACCAGCCAAAGAGGAGAATTTATCGAAAACAGTCTGTTCGCTGAAACTGTGTTTTTCATGAATGCTACGGGGATTTTCAATTATCTAAACCGTTTTGATGAAGCACTTAACTGTGTGAAGTGTGTAATTACACAGCCCCTTATGGTCGAACCCGCGTGTTGCGAACCTTCCATGTGGCGAATGTGCCGATCATCATCATCATCATATCAGCCATGAGCCTGACCAAAAGGTACTGTGGCTCGGGCTGCCGCTCACCTCAACAGTGACGTGGAATATCCTAGAAGAAAACGTTATTAAGATGGTCAAAAATAAGTGAGACTAAGCGGAAGAACTAGAAATGGTATGGATGCAGGTACGCCATTGACTGCGACACACCGCCATCTCGGATAGCGTCTCTAACCAGCGGTTTGAGTGATCACGAGGACCCCATCCAGGCAGGCGACACCTACCCACTTTGCTCAACAAATCAGTCAGGTCCTCATATTTCGTGACCATGTTGCTGCCTGATCACCATGCGGTTTCACCCAACTGGTGATGATCTCAGTATATGATGCCCCCCAAGGCAAACGTTCAGCTGGCAAAGGGACTACGTGGCCCAACCGTAGTTGAGCAATTGATCGCGCATCCCGGAGTGCACGCCAGCGGACGGCCGTGTTGTTCATGTGGTCACTCCACTTAATTTTGACTAACTGGCGGATACGCCGATGACCAAACGCAGCAAGTATGTTGTTATCTTCGTTGCGAACAGGCCACGTTTCGAAATCACGGAACAAAACAGATGCATTATATAACATAAACATTATATACTCCTTTCAGCGACAATCGAACGTCTTTCCGACGCCACAGATGACGCAGGTTGGCAAAGGCAACTCGTGCCTTTGCTATCCTCGCTGATATCTCATCAGCAATATTACAAGCTGACGAGATAGCGCTACCCAAGTATGTGTAACTGATCACAACAAAAAAGATGAGTGGGAATGCCCCAGTTTTGAAATAACACTTTGCACTTTGAAGGTGCGAAGCGCATTTCATACAAATCAGCCCGGTCACTCACCCTGTCCAGAATGGTCGTATGCCTTCGGCAGAGTAAGTAAAGTAACACAATGTCATTCTCGTACGCCATTTGGGCCAACCCAGTGCCAGGAAGAAAGCTCAACACCAAGTCTACTGGACTCCTCAAGCGCACCCTCGAGAATATCGTCCATGGCAAGACTGAACAAGGGGGAAATCGGACACCCTTGACGAACACCACTAGAAGTGATGAACGCCCGAGACAGCTGTCCATAAACCCTCACCCTGCTTGCAGAGTGAGCATACAGTGATCTCAACAGATTCACGTATTTCCCTGGTACTCCCTTGCGAAGAAGACAGTTCCAGAGAACGTTACGAGCAACTGAATCGAAAGCAGCCTTCAGGTCCAAAAAGACCACGTATCTGACTTCCTCCGGGCCTAGTGGGCCGACGTAAAATGATACCGAGTGAGTAACTTAGACGTAACAGACACTAAACTGATCTCTCTGTAGGTTGTCACATAGACTTCGGGCCTCCTTTTTGAAAACGGGAATTACTGTTGACAAGCACCAATCGCGAGGTACCTCTTCAGTCTCCCAAATCGTCTGGAGGAGTTTAGTCAGTTCTGATATCAACCTCTCCCCGCCATCCTTGAAAAGAGAAGGAGAGAGGAGATCTGGTCCAGGAGCCTTGTTACGTTTCAGTAACTTAAGCTCCAGTGCCACTTCTGCTTTCGACGGAGAGCCGTTTGAAATGTAATAACTGACCGACCATATACACACACCTCTGGCATGCATCTTATCAATTGAAATTTGTGGGACGTGGAGTAGTCGCCACCACGCTATTTCCGAACTGTAATTTTGTAGATGATAGAACTCTCCTCGTAAATTGAGCAGTGTATGCAATACGAATGTGTCGGTACGTGGTCAATGTTCATCATGTACGCGAATTTTGAAGTTATAATCGTAAGATGGTGACTTAGCATAACCGTTTTTCACATCCGCACAAGGTGAGTGCCCTTTGACGCCATTTATGAGTTGGATTGGTGAATTATTGGTTATTCCGTATTGTGCTACCACATTGTTTTAAACTTACTGTTTCGCCTTTTCATTATCTGGTAGCCGTAGACGAACACCCTGCTGTGAGAATATATTTCGAGCAAAGTGGGTAGGTGTCGCCTGCCTGGATGGGGTCCTCGTGATCACTCAAACCGCTGGTTGGAGACGCTATCCGAGATGGCAATGTGTCGCAGTCAATGGCGTACCTGCATTCATACCATTCCCAGTGTTTCCGCCGTCTTATTATTACTATTATCACTTTTTCAACTTTTCTAGTAACGTTTTCTTCTAGGATATTCCACGTCATTGTTGAGGTGAGCGGCAGCCCGAGCCACAGTACCTTCCGGTCAGGCTCACGGTTAGGAATGGTGATATTTCTAACAAATGCCGGTGTCGTGTCCAAACGTTGTTTAGTGCCTCATAATTGGGCTCCCTACCTAATCTTTGTAAGTTCTTACGGCGTTACAGTTAACTTAAAAGTGTGGAACCACATATGACATAACCCGAAGGCGGTATCGAAATACATGGCTATAGACCCTTTGTACCAGGCTCCCTCATTTGTGTTCTCTTTCGAATCCCGGCTAATACACTTACTCATTTCATGCTCCTCCGGCTGTTAAAAAAGCGGGATATGGTTTATGGCGGTCTCCACCATGTTACGTCCGAACTGTAGTTTGATGAGCAGTTTTTTTCCAAATTAGTTTATTCAGCATACCTCGATATATTAAATAGACATATGAAGCATGAAATTAAGTATACACTTATCTGAGTCGAAAACAGGTTATGTTGAATTATTTGTTTAGTTTAACTATTCTGCTATAAACCGGTTTGACTGTATCATTTATTTGACCTCTATTGACTTGTAGGAGTGAATGTTTTTATTCTGTTGATAGGCAGGACTCAATCCACTCTATGCTGTTTACGGTAATAAATGGGTATTTGTAAGAGAAACCATTCGGCAGCATATGAAAACTCCTCTTGTGTGTTCATTCTCTTAGGTGACGGTGGATCAAATCGCAAACCGGTATTTTGTCACTTGACAGTTCCAGCGAATCCGAACAAGTCGCGCGCCAAAAGCAAGCAAGTGAGCACGGAAAATTTGAACATGTGCACGGAGTCAGTGCATTTCGAGAGTTCGTGTCCAGTCGACCCACAGCTCTTTGTTCGTCGCAAGGGCGAGACGTCACAAGAGAAACATCTCCGAAAATTGGCTGTTCGACAACACCGTCTGGAACGACGTAAAATTAAAAGACTAAACCAAGCGAATTTTCGTCTGGAACAGGAACAACAGTCGAAACACAGAGTGCCCACTATAGCCATCATGTGATCGATCACGGGGCTGTACATAGAAAAGTAAACCGTTGCAAACAGCCAGTCATTACAGTGAAACGGACGTACCGTCTACTCGTCTTGATTGTTCAGTGATTTTGTCCTTTTTCAAAACAAAAATAGACGTGAACCCACGAACTTGGTTGTATTTTTGTTGTGGTTTAACAGCCCGCTTAGGTACCCGGATCACCACAGCATTTTTGCTTGATAGCCCAGTAATGGAAAATGTACCCGACTGCAGGAGGTGAGCAACAATTTGTAAGTTCACATATTCATCAATCAACAAAAGTTCGGTGCATAAGCATTCCATCGAAAATTGTCGTGGTTTGATGAGGTGATGGCAGAGACTTTGAAATTTTTATCCAGACTACAACTTTTTAAGTTGAACATTACTCACATCCGATCGCAGCGTTCGCATTCACGTAGACTTTCCAGTCAGCCTCTTTCAAGAAGAAGCACTAGTCTCGAACGAAACTTAAGTCTAGTGCTTCTTTTCGAAAGAGGCTGGCTGGAAAGTCTATGGGAATGCGACAGCTGCGATCAATTGTGAGTGATGTTCAACTTGAAATTAACCAAATCTCCGACTACTCATCAGTAATCAAATTTTATTTTTCTGTGGAACTGTAGACAATGTCCGGTTTTCCGATACTGAAAGTTTGGTGTTATTTAAGGCTGTCTTCTCATGTCTCGTAACTCACGATAGAGCCACTCAAACCGGCAGAAATTTCGTCTGAATGAAGCGAAGGTTGACCTTTTCAAACTATATTTCTACATCATCAGTGTAAGTGTAGCTCATCTGGGATGCGATAACTGCATGACCATCACTGTTCACACTAGTTAGGATGAAGAGAATGAGAGTAATATCTGTAGAACGCAGAGTAAATGTAGCACGGCATTACAGGAGCAATCACGAGCCGTATTGCACAACTAAAAATCTGAGGTTCACTCGCCAAACGGATTAAAAAAAAGTTCAAAGAAACAAATAATCTATTCGACAGGAGACCTGACGGATTCCTCGTAACATATGCTATATTCGACTGATGGCGTGTACTGCGCAATGCGCCATATGTGCATCAGCACAAGATATTGCCCACAATTTTCTGTAATCGGACGAGTGTCTCGATGAAAACGATAACAAAGCGCATACAATACGTTTTCATGGACGTCGTTCTACGAAGCTGCCCTGCCAGTTGTGAAACGAAGAACGTCTCAAATACGAGCGTGCAAGCAGAGCTCTCTCGTCGAGTGCCATTTGGGCTGATGAAAGCTAATTTCAGCAGCTACCCTCATCATCATAGATAGCCATACATCAATGACTCACTGATACTTGAATGCCACACAACCATGAAAAAAGCAAACAGCTCGATTAGCCGCCATCTCACCTAACGTCTCAAGCCACCGACTCTGTGAGTCGCGAGGGCCCCAGCCCGGGAGACGAACCCGACCTACAGTGACCAACCCCTTCGTGAACGATTTCATTTGTCTACGCCAGGTCATCATCTGTCCACCTCGCACCTTGCGCCAGTCGGCAAACAGTGCTCGGTGTGGCAAACGACTAGCTGGCATCCTTAGTACATGACCTAACCATCTAAGTCTGTGCAAATGTAGCGACTGAACAAAAGAACTCGTTTGACAATCAGTGCCAAACACCCGCTTCCTAACCTCCTCGTTGCTTACTCGCTGGTGCCACCCGATACGAGCGATTGAACGCAGATATCGGTGGTCAACTACCTGAGGATGGTT
>LOND01001147.1:8947-22889 GCA_014220965.1 Paragonimus kellicotti
TCCAAGTGGCGATGGGGCATGCCTGTTCCGTTGTTGCAGTCGCCTTCGGTTTTTCAGGTATTTTTTGACGCTCAAATAGATGGCACTAACACGGTGGACTTTTTTCAACGATAGTGTTGACCAAACTTAGGTATCCTAAGATCTCTTGGTTTCGACGGTATATGCCTTTGGGGCCAGGTGGTATATACCTTCTAAGGTCTTGCACGAAGCGGCTGAGCAGATTGCTGACCAACCTAATCTACCGTTTACGCAATCTATTATCCAGGAACCGAATTTATCAAGTGAACTTTGATCAATTGATCAAATAAATAATAATTTCTCATAGAGTCGTATACCTCAGCTGTGCCACAGTGTCTGACCACGCAGACCATGCTGTTTTAATCGGTAAGCTCCTACATTATGGAGCGTAAGGGCTCTCTTTCAGTGACTAAAGTCATATGTGGTCGTATATGACTCGATATATATATATATATATATATATATATATATATATATATATATATATATATATATCATCATCATATCAGCCATGAGCCTGACCAAAAGGTACTGTGGCTCGGGCTGCCGCTCACCTCAACAGTGACGTGGAATATCCTAGAAGAAAACGTTACTAAGAAGGTTGAAAATTAATAGAAGTCTAAGAAAAGAACTAGAAATGGTATGGATGCAGGTACGCCATTGACTGCGACACGCCGCCATCTCGGATAGCGTCTCCAACCAGCGGTTTGAGTGATCACGAGGACCCCATCCAGGCAGGCGACACCTACCCACTTTACTCAGTGGAGCAGTCAGGGTTCTCATATTTCGTGACCACGTTGTCGCTTGACCACCACGTGGTTTCACCCAACTGTTGGTGGTCTCAGTATATAATGCCCGGTACGGTAAACGCTCAGCTGGCATGCGGAGTACGTGACCTAACCATCGCAGGCTGTGCAACGTGAGTAGTTGACCGATCGATCGCGCATCCCGAGCGTTCCGGAATACGCGCCGGCGAACTGCCGTATTGCTCACGCGATCAGTCCACTTAATGTGGGCTAACTGGCGGAGACAACGATGGTCAAATACAGCAAGCTTGTTGATATCTTCCTTGCGAACAGGCCACGTCTCCGAACCATAGAGCAAAACAGAACGCACACAAGCATTATATACTCTTCCTTTCAGCGACAATCGAACGTCTTTTCGACGCCACAGATGACGCAGGTTGGCAAAGGCAACTCGTGCCTTTGCTATCCTCGTTGATATCTCATCAGCAATATTACAAGCTGACGAGATAATGCTACCCAAGTAGGTGAAACTGTCCACAGTCTCAAGCGGATTACCTGCAATAAAGAAAGTAGGAGTGGAAATGCCCCAGTCTTGAAGTAACACTTTGCACTTTGAAGGTGCGAAGCGCATTCCATACAAACCAGCCCGGTCATTCACCTTGTTCAGCATGGTCTGCATGTCTTCGGCAGAGGGGCTAAGTAAGACAATGTCGTCCGCGTACTCCAGATCGGTCAACCGAGCGCCAGGAAGAAGCTCAACACCAAGTCCACTGGACTCCTTAAGCGCACCCTCTAAAATGTCGTCCATGACAAAATTGAACAGGAAAGGGGAAATCGGACACCCTTGACGAACACCACTAGAAGTGATGAACCCCGAGACAGCTGTCCATAAACCCTCACCCTGCTTGCAGAGTGAGCATACAGTGATCTCAACAGATTCACGTATTTCCCTGGTACTCCCTTGCGAAGAAGACAGTTCCAGAGAACGTTACGAGCAACTGAATCGAAAGCAGCCTTCAGGTCCAAAAAGACCAAGACCGTCGGCTGCCTATAAGAGTGCCGATGTTCCAAGATCCGTCGCAAGGTAAAAATGTGGTCAACGCACCCTCGACCGGATCGGAATCCTGCCTGTTCTTCACGTATCTGGCTTTCTCTGGGTTTAGTGAGCCGACGTAAAATGAGGCCAGTGAGTAACTTGGAAGCAACAGATACCAAACTGATGCCTCTGTGGTTGTCACATAGACTTCGGGCCCCTTTTTGAAAACGGGAATTACTGTTGACAAGCACCAATCGCGAGGTACCTCTTCAGTCTCCCAAATCGTCTGGAGGTTTAGTCAGTTCTGATATCAACTCTTCCCACCATACTTCCCGGGGCGGTATTCACAGCAATCTTGCGGAAACACTTTACACTTTGAGGCAATGTAGCTCATCCCGAATTATTTAGCAGAACACTATTTGTGCCGCTTGAAAATTGCCGAACAGTTACACCTTGCCGTTAACATAATCAAGATCAGTCAGTCTTCCACCAGGTAGGAGGTCCACACCTCCTTGTCTGCTCTCCATATCACCTGCACCCAGCGGTGCACGTCAAAGCTTTTGCTGACCGCAGTAAAACGTTACAAGGGTTTCCATATGATTATGTTCAATCATTCTCGCAGGGATGGATTTGAATGCGTACTTCTCACTACACACAACCGTAACTCATGTCCTCGGTACTGAGAAACTGATATAATTTGAGGCTGTTTGAAGTGTAAACTTTACACCACGTGCTTATTGCAATTTGTCCTACGGATGGCACTAACCAATCACATCAGTGAACCGTCTGAACAGTTTGACTTACTGCTTCGTTGAGAAGTATGTCATCTGTGATACCAGACTTTGCCGTTTGGTTCCGTGCGACAGTATGTGTGACGGATTTTATGTAAACGTCCTTTTTTCTCAGACGGTAGCAGTTATCTTTCACCAAAATGAGATCTCCATGCTTAATGATCTCAAAACAGCATTCCACGCGTCTGCTAGAACTCATATTTTTTACAGGAACCGTCGCACAAATCCCGAGCTTGGTTTACCGACTACATATCATGTGTTACTAAGGTTCAAATGTTCTATCTTTCAACCAGATGTATTCAAACCTGCAACTGTTAAGTGGCTTACTTTACTGGGCGGACGCCCTCGTACGTTAGGTTTTGTATCATCGGGGCACTTTCCTTTAGACATTGAAAGGGAATTTTTTTTGAATAGCTACGAAATGCGTCTACATTTGGCGTGACTAGCTGTTGTGAAATATCAGATGAAATCACAGGTGCCATAGCTAGACCCCAGATGACGTTTGCACATATGTGCCGCCCTTGACTCTGGTACCCAAGTAAACGAGTGGGCTAGCTCAGTACTACTGGATGCGTCCTCAGGCTGCGACTTAGGGAACAGCCTTCCTCATGAGTTCTAACTGCGAAACAAACGTAATTCTCCCAGTGAATAAGCAGCCGCGGACTATGATCGGCAGTACCATCAGGTTGTGATTGATTCACGACTGACAGCTGGGTCCGCTATAAAATGCTGCGTAATTTCTCTGGCGGCACTGCGACAGCGTATGTTGACCCGCCACAAAAGGGTTTCTGGTGCCCCGATTGGAATACATTAGCCCCTGGGCCACATATCGATCGTCTGGCATGCTGTCCGTATGGCGTACATATATCTTTACTCTCTGTCAACCGTGGAAGACCCCCGTGGAAGGCGTGCGAATCACCTCGGCGGCCACCGGCATCGGGGAGTGCTCAAGTTATGCTGGATACCTTGAATGGCTGGATCTCATTCGAACGGCCTATTAACCAAGGTGGTCACCCGCTGGCCTCAGACAGCGGGTCGAATGCGTCTCAACTACCCTGTTGATTTTGAACTCCGTGGCTGGACAGATCTACCACATCAGATCCGTCCTTCGTTGGTGAATCCTTGAACTGCTGCGCTGCTTCTGTCGCAACCTCCTGCAGGGTGCATTGGACATCCTGGATGGATGGACTTCATCCGAAAGGGCGTATGAACCGAACCACTACTGGTCACTGGCCCCCAATGGACTACAAACTCCGTGCTTCGCCCCGCTGCCTTGTGGGTCATGTTCCTTTTGAACCAAAGGCTTTGGCTGTGTTCCCGTAGGCCAATCCCGTTCTTCGGCCCGGACAACCGATAATTATCCAACCCTCACATTTTTGAACTCAAACTTATAATATTTGTGAATTTTGTCTTGCCCTTCTATCACAATTCTTTAGCTGAGATGTCGGCGTCCGGCTTTACTGTCATGTTAACTTGTACCAAACCAATCCATTTAGTCTCGTTTTTCAGTCTTTCATCAAATAACTATACTTGTTGATCCCTCAATCCCGTTTCACGCACACACCAGAGACTTACCTCATTTGCCGCTCGCGACGGAAGTCATAGCCAGAATGACAGTGTGTCAAACACCAAGGTTCCTTTGCCTGATTTACGCAAGTCCTGAACACCATTTAAGCTTGCCATCTTTAATGTTCGAACACTTATGCAAATAGGTCAGCAGACAGCTCTTGCACGTACTTTGGAGACCCTCGCCATCGATATCTGTTGTCTTGCTGAGACACGGCTTCAGGATTCTTGCTCAGTGCATTCGCCGCTTTGCCATGGAGGTACAATGTGCGCTTATCTGGAGATTGTGGCCAAGCTGGTGTTTGAATTGCCATAAGCGCACACGCAGAGATGGCACTGCTTGACTGTATTCTCATCAACAGTCACCTTTGCACTGGCAGATCCGAAGGTACGGTCAGAGTAACAAAAAGCGCCCATCAAAAACGTTGTCTGTTTGTTGTTGCGACATATGTCCTCAGACTGTAGTCCAGACGCAGTCAAAAGTGATTTTTATCACCAGCTCACTAACCTACACACCGCGCAGCGCACGGACATTGTAGTACTGGCTGGAGACTTGAACGCTCAAGTAGACAGGCTAAGCGCTGACGAGCGTGACTTAGGTGGCCCGCACTCTTACGGTACTCGTCGAACAGACAACGGTGAACGTTTGTTGCAGCTCTGTGCTGATAACGGTCTGTTTCTGACAAGTACTAACTTTTCGACGGTCTATGCGTCAATGCCCCACCTTAATCGCTGAATCAGTCGTGGACACAGATAGGCCACGTGACCGCCAACCATCGGTAGCCTGGCTGTTTCCAACATTGGAAGTCGATCTGGAGCAGTTGCGTGGACTACGACTATGCGTTGTTATGTGCTAAGTCCGCTTTGCGTTTTGGTGGGAGGCCACTTCGCCGTCAACCACAAATTGACGTATCCAAGCTAACAGGGCCACAAGTACTTCACGATTACCACTGTGCGCTTGTCTCTACTGCAAGTCTTCTCCCACCAGACGACATTGAAGCACACTGGGCACATATGCGATGTGCAGTGCATGAGTGCGGTAGTGCATTACATGGTACTACAACTCGTTTAGCTGCCAACCGCTGAGTGTCCGTGCGATCACTAGAACTTCTCGACGCTTCCGGAATATTCCATCCAGCAGTGAGTACAACTTGACCTGCAAGGTTACTCGTCTGGAGCTCCGGAAGCAACTACGAGAAGATCGCGAGACCTGGTGGACACAACACGTCATCAAGGTGGAACAGGCCGCTGCTTTCCGAGTCTCCTGGAAGCCTTTCCACTTCATCCAAGCAACTGGTAGCAGGAAGCCAGGTGTGAGCGAGGTAATCTGCGAAGCCAATGGTGAGCCTATTCATAACCTGCAACGACGCTTAGGACGCTGGGCAGTTCAACTGGCTACCTGCGCTATTGACCATGCCTTCGGGCTCTGCTTGTGCTCATTGTTCTGTTGACGTTTCTCCGTCCTCGGAAACAGACCTCTCACTTGAGATCAGGTTTCTAAAACGTCACAAACCACCCGGCCCAGACGTACCTCATGTCCTTTTTGCAGATGGAGAGACAGTCTTAGTTAAAGAACTGACGACTCTGCCTCAGAAACTCTTGATCAGTGAAGTTACAAATGATTGGGTTTGGCTAACATCGTCTTCATTTTCAAAAGACTCACGCACTTCGTGTGCAAATCACAGAGGGATTAGTCTGATTCCTATTGTGTCAAAGTTGCTAGCAGGCATTGCGTGGCAAACAGTCGTTCAGTATACCACAATCGTTATTACCCAACTCGCACGTTCCTGCTCCACACGCGTGCTCTCGATTTTGAACCGGACTTCCAGCCCACAACACAGAGGCGTTTTTCAATCACGTTGTGTGCACCTCTGCTTGGTTTGTGTGCGTGGTTGATGCTTTCTGTTGTGGATTTTTTGCTCGCCGTTCTTCGTCCGTTGGTCTAATTTCGTTGTGCGATGGCTCGTTTGGTCGCCCTTATTGTCCTCAATCCACTTGCTGTGGGCCTTGGACATGTTGAGATGTTCCACTGAATGTTGGAATAACCGCGCTTCCGATTTGGTCGCCCTTCACAATCGTACTTCGTAGGCTACGCGAAACGCGCGATAAACATACCTGTAAGGAGCAGGTTAGAAATCACCCTGATTGTGGCTACACTGATCACGTCATTACACTTCGCCAGATGCTTGAACTGCGCCTTTCATACAGAAGTCCAACAGCTGTTGTCCTCCTGGACATCAACGGGGTCTTCGATTCGGTTGACAGAGTTGCACTCTGGGATTGTCTATCGAGGAAGGGTGTGCCTGAGAAGTATGTAAACATCTTGAAAGCAATTTACTGTCAGACCTCGGGAGGGTTAGGGCTTATGGCATCGTGTCGCCGACTTTTAGCATCTCAGTTGGGGCACGACAAGGTTGTCTAGTCTCCTCCTCCCTGTTTTTCTTTGCAGCAGGCGAGATCCTGGAGTGTGCCCTGATAGATTGCGAATATGGTGGTGTGGATTTGCTCCCAGGCACTCGACTTCGAGACATAGAGTATGCAGACGACATCGCCCTAATCTGTGAGGGCTCACAGGGAGCCCAGAACATCTTGGACAGATTAGAGGCTTCAGTTCGTCAGTTTGGTATGCCTTTGCACCTACTAAGTGCAAGGTGCTGTTGCAAGATTGGCAGGACTCTGTGCCTGTTCTCACCCTTGGTGGTGAGCAGTTGGAAGTAGTCGAGAAGTTTATGTATCTTGGGAACTGTATCAACGCTAGTGGAATGTCTATCAAGATCATAAATCACGTAGCGAAGAGTAGGATGGCGTTTGCCCGCTTACGCCGTCTATGGCATCGGGGTCCGTGGAGCGCTGAGTGTACAGTGCCACCGTTAGAGTAGTCCTATTGTACGGGTGAGAAATCTGATATGTTCGAGCGGGTGATCTCCATACACTGTCCCCTTTTGACCATCGGTGTGTCCGAAGCATTAAGTGGCGTGTGGTGGGAACACCGTGTCAGCATTGTCAAAGTTCGCCGTGATGTTTTTTGGGTGGATAAACTTTGTTGATCCGTCTGTTGGTTGCGTCTCACGGGCTTCGTTGACTTGGCCACATCTGATGAATGCTAACTCACCGCCTGCCACATCGTACTTTATTTGTGAGTGGTGGGTTAGACTGAAACTTACAGCCCGATGATCAACACATGACTTGTGTTCGGGGTATGAAGGCACTCACCGTGAACCTTGTCTCAGTAGGGCGCTCCCGGCTTCCTGGTCTGGGATTCGAAGGACACTGAACATCTTTGATTAAGTTGGCTGTCTGATAGGGCGAAGAGCAGAAGTCAATGGCACTCGTGTTGCGAGCCTCTGTGTGCATCGTTGCAACTTTTGCTTTTTTCTCTTCAAACTTATTTCCGCCTTTACCTTACACAATACTTCTTTATTTCTCGTATTGTGGTTTTTACAGGTTATATATATATATATGACACCGGTATTATGTCTTTCAAGAGATCAAGTTTATATTGTAACCGCACTAGCATTCCCACAAGTAATTGCAAAACCCAATCATCACGCACGGAAGGTTTATAGGTTGTCACTCTTTAACCGTCGTCTTCTCTGAAACGGTGTTGGGAACACCGCATCAGCAAGTATGAGATCCAGCGGCATGGTTTGAGAACGGGCAGACTGTGCTGCTACGTACTAATTCTCTTTCACGGGCTTCTTTGATGTGCACATTTCATGTATACCAACCTGTTGATTGTCACATTAATTTATGTCTACTTGCGTCGAGTTGACCTGAAACCTTCATTCCAGTTATTGCTATACGGTGTGTGAGTTCGAAGCGTGAACGTGCTGACGGCAATGTTCGCTTCGGCTTTTATGTTGGGCTGCGAAGTGTAGTGAGCGTCGTCAGTTAGCCACACAAACTGGGGGGTTACAGCCACCGGTGCTGGTATTGTATGGAGCCGTGTTCCCCAAAGTAGGTTTTTCATGCATTAGTTGACTACCTTTGTGGTTATTCCCATTCCATATGACCTCTCCTCTCTTGCCTTTGCTTTGACGCTAATACCAACTGCATATAATTGTTTAATGTCATGTGCGTATTATGTCCAATCTTGGTAATAGCACCATTTCTATTTCATCGATTTAAGATCAGGCAGTATTGTCAGGTCTAACCTCTGTAGTCGCGCCACCACTCTATAACCGCTCATTTTACAACTTACAACTGAGTAAACCACACTGGTCAGATTCCCCTCTGGCGAAATAAGTTTCTTAAATGTATTGTCCTGGCTACTGAAGATTTCACGTGTACCCAATCGTTAATGTTAACAGCCTACCTATTTATAGGAGTCTGTGTTCCGAATCAGGCGGTGTCATATCGTGAGGAGAGTTCGTAGGCTTCAGCAAGGATGCACCTGTGAATAAGGAGTTACTAGATGACGGAGAAGCTCCTGTAGTTCGCAGACTCAATAGTATAACCACTCCAAAGCAGGTGGCTGAGGAGAGTGAATATCTATATGCCATCAAGCCGTCAGAACGAACCAAAGGAGTTTCCATATACGCAGCTGTTATTAACATCGACGGAACACGTTCATCAGATGTCGCCGACGTTACAAATCGAAGTGGAAAATCATGCTGCTAAGAACGTTATGCACAACGAAATTTAAACCAGATACTTCCCTTCATCAGTTTGAAGAAACTAATTGGAACACGAGGTGCGGTAAATGTGTGCATTTCATATTGGCATGTCAGTACCAAGCTTACAATAGTATAGATCGACTTTTATTCTGAACTTTTAGGGGAATGAGGTGGATTGTCAATCTGTAAGTTAAGAGAGGTCACTAAATCCATGGCAACGTCCGGTTCACAAACAATTACTTCTGAACACACAGGGCCGGCTTCAGTCGATTGATTGCGACAGCCTCAGCAAACCGCAAGAATCTTGGATTGGGATGACGTAATAAGATTCTGAATGCACAAGCTAGATCCACAACGTAGCCAATGGTCAGGCATCTGGCAACTTTGTATTAGTTTCATTTTTCGTTTTTTTTTCTCTCTGTAATTTGCAATGGCGTCTACATTGTTTCTTAGTCATTACGGTTTTGTATTCTGCTTTATACTTTTGGCAGTTGTGCACTCTGAGGCTACAGTTTGGAAAGGATGTTTTAAAAAAATTGTCTAATATGATGAGCACTCATCATTTAGCCGGAACCGAAGTATATTATTATGACCAAAGTTTTTCCGAATGATACTGATTTGATCACGAGTTTAAATTTAGGGTTCTGATCTCATAGTTCAAGGTAGTTATACAGCCCAGTCCAGTGTTTATCCTTGATCCGACCAGTTTTTGTCCTGAGACGGCGAAAGAAGAAATCGTGTGAAAATGGATTTTCTGGGCAAGACGACGAAACTTCAGATTGTAACTAACTGTGACTGATAGGGTTCAACACGGTCCATTCTATTCTCGCTAGTGTATGGATAGCTCGCGGTCACGCAATATCTGATGAACTCTCCACTAAGGATATAGCATAACTGGTTTTGTTGTGCAGTGAGATTTAGCACAAGGGCATGGAACTTATATAAAGCAAATATAATCAGTTATTCTAGTTGTCAGTCCACTGCTACGAAGCCCCTAAATCGTACAAAGTGCTAACATGCAAAATGTGTTATGTCTTTATTTGTATGATGTGGCAAACCAAAACTAATGTTCTGACGCATCCCATTGTCATTCAGAATGTGCCGTCAACTATTAGAAAAGCTAGAGACCAGTAGCCGACAGTCCCTCTTCCGTTTGCTGGCTACTGGGCTAAAGCAATTATGCCATCGTAACCACCTTTCAGTAAGACAGTAAACGCGAGATGTAATCTTCGTCCACTTTATCCACTTGCGCATGTCATAAATCACGAGGCATTGAATTGCATAAAAGTTTGTTTAAGGTACACTCGCTCTAAGTTTCTGTTCATGTACATCAAATAGAACACTGGTAGATCGCAACAAACGACAATTATACTAATTTGTCTTCGTTCATTCCTTGGGAAAGGAGATTATATGACCGAGAAAATTTAGGCTGACAAACCAGTTATGGACGGAACCTCAGTAGGAATGGATGCCAACTGTGAACCTATGCCCGTCGTATGCCACATTTCAAGACCACGATTGTGCAGATGTATCCAAGGCCGGATGTGTGCAAATTCAGAGGCCTGCTTCATTTCAAGAATGTACGACAACAAGTATACAGCAAGTGGTAACCGAATTGAGACACGCAGGTTATGGGAACATTTCCAGAAGTGCTACTTATGAGGAGCTTGAGTATATGTATATTGACTTTCTGTATTCATCGTCGTTCATCTCCGACTAATTTTCAATTCTGTATATTTCGTACACTTGTAGCTGTGATTCCTCAGGAGCTGCACGGGGTCCCAAGTGGACGTGTCTTATTTGATGGCATCTGAAAGTCCTGAAAGCATAATTTTGCAAGTGTTGCATTCATCGTTCAAGTTGAAAAGCTTCCGAACTACTCTACAAGAACGTGCCGTACATTGTGTGTATTCACGTAAGACTGCCATCATTTAATCCACTTTTTAGGTCAAAATGATGTCTTCATATCCATGCCCACTGGTTCTGGGAAGTCACTTTGTTTCCAGCTTCCAGCGGTTTGCCATCCTGGGGTTACATTGGTTGTTTCTCCCCTACTTGCGCTGATCAATGACCAGTTAGCACATCTTCAGCTTCTTGGAATTCACGCAACGACAATCAATTCAAAACTTTCCGATACTCAGAGACGGAAAATAATTGATCGATTTTTAACCACATCCCCACACTCCGAACACTACCCGAAACTGTTATATGTGACTCCCGAACAAATGCAGACCGCCGCTTTCAGCTCTATGGCCAAAACACTCTCCAATAACAAGGCGATCAGCTATTTTGTTATAGATGAGGCTCATTGTGTCTCTGAATGGGGACACGACTTCAGGCCTGCTTATCTGTGTTTAGGCAAAGCCCGTCAAGATTTATTTCCCGGTGTGCCTTGCGTGGCCCTAACTGCTACGGCAACTAAGAGAGTTCAAGAAGACATCATAAAAAGCCTCAAACTCGGATGCTCCGAACCACATCATGATATAGTATTCAAACCTCTCGGGTTTCGCACTTTTAAATGCGGCGTATTTCGTCCTAACCTATTTTACGATGTCAGCTTTGCTGATTTACACCCCAATGCTTACGAAGATGCATTTCAGTACGCATGCGCTTGTCTTTCTTGGTCTGGATCTAAACAAACTTCTTGGGTATGTAAATCATCCACTGCACAGAACAATTGTTTCAGGACCGGGTTGGTTCCGGCATTATATACTGTCGCACACGCTCCGATTGTGAGTCAATGGCTTCTTGCCTCACTAATCGTGGTTTGCCGACTCGTGCCTATCATGCGGGTTTTTCGAAAACGGAACGAGAGTCCGTGCAAGTTGATTGGTCTACCGGTGTTTTTCCAGTTGTCGCAGCTACAATTAGCTTCGGCATGGGTGTGGACCGCGCCAACGTCAGGTGTGTTTCTGCTTGCATTCCAAAGTTACAGTCTGTTGTCTTGACGTTAATCTTATTCTCATCATCTTGTCAACTACAGATTTGTTTTCCACTGGACCCTCCCGAAGAGTCTTGCAGCTTACTATCAAGAGTCTGGTCGTGCAGGCCGTGATGGGGAAAAGGCGTACTGCCGAATTTATTACACCACACAAGAACGAAACACGGTCACGTTTTTGACCAAACAACCTGCAAGTGTATGTGAGACCGTTCTCTTTTTCTTAAGAGTATGTACTGGTTGGTGCTTTACCGATATGTAAATATACTTCGGGCGGTTATTTACAGCCTTGAGAAAAAGCACTATTCCGGGGCATCAGTTTCTGTTTTGGTGTCTCATGATTTATTTTCCTGAAATGTTTACATCGTTAATGGTTATCCGTTATTTTCAACCCAGTTAAGTTGTATACTGGAAGACAAACAGATGTGTTTGCATTTGTCTGCTTTACAGTAGTGCTCCAAAGGAATTCCAGCTGCACGGCCGTCAGGAACAAACGACTACACGATTATTGATGTGCGGGTATGGGAGGCCCGCAGAGACGAGCAATCTCTGACAGTCGTTGATAATGTGGTCAAAGATGGCTGTCGTGCGCTCGATGGCTATGCTAGATTCTTATGTGAGCGTTAAAATTGTGTCGTTTGATCGAGTGATGGGTCGCTTCCACGAAGTTGTTGTCCCGCCTACCGAATGTGAAGAGTTTAAGGGCTGCGGCAGTTGGTCCATTTTCCGATCTGCTAATGAGCCTGGTCATCAGGTACTCATTATAGAGCAACGAGTCAGTGGTTCGCATAATAGCCAATGATGCAGCGTACCTCCAGCGATTACGTGTCAGCATAGCAATCATGAACCACTTGTTGATAGTCCAGTTGGAGGTCCGACCGCGCACGTTCCGCAAAATGTGGACTCGGCACAGTAGTTGGTGGACGTGCGGCAGCTCTTGTGTAATTGCTGCTTGTATGGCCGCACTGTCGTCCATGATCATGGTCTCTGTCTCCACTGGTTCCACGAAGAGAACGAATTGCCGAAGAAACAGCAGTAGCTACCGTCGTTTAACTTTCCAGCCAACCGAAACAAAACGGTAAACCTGCTCCGCTAACATCTACAACCACCAAAACCAACAGGCTATACCGTTCCTTACAACTCTTATAAGTGGCATCTATCCCGATGACCTCGGGGTAGCGCCGACATAATTCTATCTGTTCATTACTCATGAACATGAAAATACGTTGAAGTTGTCGTCATCTAAGCTAAAGTAGCACTTACCATTTGCGTTCAGTTGTGCGTGCAAACGACCTAGGTAGCCAACGGTGTTCCTCTTTGCGAACACTTGTGCGCGGAGATTGCACACATCCTTCGTCGTAGTCTTCTTGTCGAAGTGCTGGCGGATGTACTGAGTGATGTTGAAGGAGACAGTGCCGTTGAGTAGCCATGGTCGAATCTCCTCGATTTCTTCCGCGGTGAGGTAACGCCTTTCGCGGCAGTCACGTCGCACGGATGATTGTGCGGCATGACAAATTGTGTTATGCAAAATTCTCTGTTGGTGTTGCGGTTGACACTTGAAGTATGAAGAACATCCCGTTTGACCGCTTGTCTCTCTCGAACACCGGAAGATGAGCGCAGCACGTGTACCCTACGGACGCATGCGTAAACGCGTCTCCTATGATCACCGAACGCAGGTTCGGTTGATCGGATGCAGTATGAAGAGCCGGACTGAACTTCGAAACGTTGAAGCTCCGCTCCAACTGCATCCAAATTTTGGAACTATCACGGAGACGCGACATTACCAAAATGCTCCTGAAACTAAATAAATAAGTCGATGATGTTCACACCCAAGCTTTCAGTTCGGAAGAAGACGTCCTTCCGATGTATACTGTACATTTATTGTGAGTGCGAACCAATGGGGTGGAGACACATGATTGGCCTAAAAGGTGAACAGGGTTGACGGGCGGTGTAGAGAGGAAACCACGTCACAGGGTGGACGGAGGTTCACCAGTTAGGGGCAAGCAACCATGTGTCTGTAGAGGACCGACGCTGACGGTAGGTATGACGGAATGTGATGCTAGGTAGAAGTTAACACCGAACAGCTCCACCATGCTCGGTGTTATATGTCGCTCTTCCTGGATCGTTTTCCGGCTCAACTGCTAGACGAGCTAAAATTTTTTGGAGCAACTAACGACTGCCTAATGTTGAAAGGCTTCAACGCACCCAACACCAGTTGGAGAACACAGGCA
>LOND01001148.1:16411-28934 GCA_014220965.1 Paragonimus kellicotti
AAAGCCGACTTCGCGTGCGAGAAAAACAGGAGCCTCTTCGATGTGACAAAAAACGGTATATTATGTGACGTATGTATCACTGGGTGCGAACTTAAATGTAACAAGCTGCATAAACTGGCACATGGCACATACCACTGTGAAATGGGCCTACCCGGACTGTCACCCAAGCGTATTACGCCTTCTCTGCAAATGTATCGATCGACGTTAGAAGTATCCGCTCACAATTAGCTACTATTAAACCCACAATCCATCCTGGACCTGATGGTATCCCACCAGTTGCTATCAAGCAAGGGGGTGAGGATATACCGATCCTTTTATTAAAATTGTTCACACTATCACTTCTATGGGTGACAGTCCGGGTAGGCCCATTTCACAGTGGTATGTGCCATGTGCCAGTTTATGCAGCTTGTTACATTTAAGTTCGCACCCAGTGATACATACGTCACATAATATACCGTTTTTTGTCACATCGAAGAGGCACCGTTTTTCTCGCACGGGAAGTCGGCTTTGCTTATCTGACCTGGTTGCCGTCAGAAAGCCGCCGAAAGGTCGCTGTAGTGAACCCAGTCATGAGAAATTTCAGCTTACAGTCTTTGAGTTTTATTTCTTTCAATTAACGAAAAAAGGAAGGTTAACAGTCTGTGAGTGCTCTGATGATGGAGGAATGGTCACAAGCCAAGTTCTAGACGGTCAACTGGCGTTCCAGAGATCTGAGGCGAAACAGTAGCACACAAGGGACTACATGGGAGGCTTTTTGTCGCTGCATGCCACAAAATACCTTAACTCTCCTCCTTTACCTTGTCCAGAATAATATGATGGGCTTTCTCGTAAATCTCCAAAGAGATGGTATATAGTTGGTCTCTTCTCGTTGTGACTTCTGAAGTCAGCGAATTGTGGTAACAATATCGTTATGTCCTCTCAGTTTGTGATTTCGTATAGCAGAAATAAATGCGGGACTTTTGAATCCTTTTGAGAGAGTTACGGAGCCTCATTTGCGAGGTATGTAGCAATAAAATCGCCCCTGCCATCCAAACGATTTGCCCGGTCCTTTCTAAGAGGGCGCTGCGAAAGTTTAGGATCACACAGAATTGCAAAGCCCTCTCGAAGCAGCCGGAATTATGGCAATCACGCAAGTGCAAATTCATCTACAAGAAGTTAATTACCTGATCTAACAGCGTGACGGAGATCAGAGACAACTGTCTTGTTTCAGCTTCTACCTTCCTCGATCTCCCAAGACGTTCGACCGCGTAACACATAGCCACTTCTAGCAATCCGAAGGCTCTTAGCATCCGCCGATAGATTCCCTGCTGAATTGTCCCCTTCAGAATTGACGTTGGGTTGAACCATTTCTATTCAGCGCTGAAGTTCAGAGGTGCTTCTCAATATTTAATACTTGGCTCTGTGTTATCTTTTGTTTTCATCAGTGAACTTCCGGACAGCATTTCCATCAACGTTCTTCTTGGCATTGACGATTTATAGAACTGGAGTCTAGTGACCTCAGATAAATTTTGGCGGGTTGCGCCCTGATCAGACGGTTGAATTCCCACTCTAAATGAATCCAAATACGCAACCATGTTGCTCAGTTGGGACTGCAGTAGTGTGTTCATGATTCATTGTGTGCTGAACTCAGTAGACATCAGGCAAACCGGTCTGAAGGATGATTTAGACATCCGGATGTTGTCTTATTCCCCGTGCCACCAGAGAATGACGAGTACATGGTTCGGTATTCTTGAAATGACTAAAAACACAATGGCCCGCGTTCAGAAAAAGCGTTTCAAGCGCTCTGAGGATGTATTTTGGGCCGCCACTTGAGTAAGTTCATTAGTTCTCGTACCCAACTTCGAAGAAAGGCATGACTTTTGTTAAGCCTGTGCAGCACGCGACTGACAAATTTGTTACGGGCTCAAGAAACGTCGCGTACACCACCCGAATTTAAAGTCCCGTTCCGCATCCACTTGAAATTTGACAACTTCGAGGTGAGTGAATCTTTGCGCTCTAGTTTAGAGTGGACGTCCCAAAATGTTTCTTCATCGTGGTGAGGGACAAAAGTTGACAGAGATATGCCGCGCGTAAAGTGAACGTTGACAAATTCCGTTCGTCAAATAAAATTTACTGGCGTGATACGTTAACAAAATGATGAAAGAAGCATTGAATTGGATTCCCTCAATAACGACAACTTTTGGGTCCGCAAAGGTGTTATCGCAGTAAAGACTAATGCATTGGAACGGAGGAGTGTTTTCCATAATGATACAACTCTCAGAAAGTAGCCATAACCAACATTGCGTTATCTACATAGGTGTGTCATAGGCTTACAGGAAACATAATACAGCCAGTGGACCTGAATCAATGACCGCGTAGGAGGGCGGTCGAAGGTGAGGAATCGCATTGCAAAAAGATGGACACATTATATGACGAAAAGTTATAACGGCAGGTGATTGAGAGATAGAGTCCACATCACTGGACACAGCATGAAAGGTTGATTGAATTACGGTACTATGGAGGCCCGTACCGTACTGTAGAACTTTGTCCATCCATGCAAATTGGTTTTTGAGGTCGTCCTTTACATCGACGTCCAGTGCCAAAGCAGCGCCATAGTAGCGACGAGTTTGATGAGCGAGCTCGTTTTTCCGAGACTGTCCGACAAAGATTGCGCAAGCTTTTTAAAAGTCCCTAGCCACATCGTTCTGCCGAGCACACAACGTACTGTGGGTGACCCAGTACGGCTGTAGAATACAAGCAAGGCTTCCTGGTTGGTCGTAATTGTCACGATAGAGAACTAGGTGGTCATTTTGACCACTTCGAGGATTTTGAACCTAAGTTCAAAGGAAACTTCATCAGAGCTGGACGGCACGAATTAGGATCTTGAGGTAAATACTGTCTGCATTCAACAGTCAATACTTACATAATAGGGATATGAAAACTTTTTAAGACCACCGCAATCCGACGTATGATAGAATCAATCCATCCGCGTCGCATGGTGTAACGATCCACGTCTGATCGTTGAGTTACGCGTAGCCCAAAAACGGATCCCCAAAATGAAAACAAGATTGGATCCAACAATTTCTACGGTACTATTAAAGAAATGCATCAGTAATTACAAAAGCAAACCTCAATCGTTCACGACGATAGTCTCGTCCAGCAAAATCAACAGTTTCTCAACAGGACCAGCAAGGTCAAAGGTCAGCCGTCACGCCAGTAAGCCAGGACAAGAATGGCTACTCGCGCCAAGGACACTTAATGACACATTAGTTCAATAAAACAAAACGGGGTGGGTGAGGTAGTGGGAACAAGTGTCAGGTTAGTGGGAAAATAGGGAATGCAAACGATGGAGACGAATTTTCTCAGTTCATGGATCAACAAATTTACACATGGTTTTTGTCGTTGTTCGTCAGTGCTACACCCTGAGCGCACCTCGGGAGGTTCATATCCGTCATGATGGAGCCAAACAAACCACCTTCAACCACGTTCGCAACAATTAAACCTCGACGGACAAGCAGTCTTCCTATTTGTGACGTCTGCGAATTGGGAATTGTGGTGGACGAAATCGAATGGCCCAGGTTGTTAAAGCTAACTGGGGCGTGCCTTCCGCTGGTTGGTGTGTTCGCTGGAAGATGGTGCCACCGCCACTGGCGAATTATAGCTTTGGGCAGGACCCGCTGGACTGAGCTCCAAACTATCGAGTGATCCATTTTGGTGATTAGATGCCGTCTCAGAAAGTAGAGACCCCGATGAGGCTTCAGTGTTGCTTCGTTCGTTTTATCCAGCATTGTACGGAGCTCCAGTCGTTGGTTGATGAATAACTCAACTTTCCAGGTGAACGGGACATTGAAATACGTCATCGTTTCAGAGGTCCTTAGTGAGTGGATGGTACCCGGGACAAAAGTAGTGGGCTCCTCAGCCAAGGCTGTTGCTTCGCGCCTGCGGTGGTCATAGGTGACCATGAATTTAGACTTTCGCATTATGTTCTTCGGTTTGACTGAATCCCGAGCACCAGCGTTGGCTGCAAGCTTCTTTCGGAGATGTGTAAGATTCTAAGTCAGGAGGATCAAATCGTAGACGAAGCCGCTGACCAGTGTGTCGTGAAACTGGTAGCTGAGTTCCGGTTGAGACAGAATCAACACCTTGCTCACTGCCAACATGATGAACAGCGGCAATGTGAGTCATCCCGGCAAACACCGCTCCGGGACTGGGGAACGGAAGTTTCGAGTGCGACGGCCGTGTTCCGATGAGAATCAGCGATATAGCAGTTCAGATTTGAGAAGCGCCGGGAGCTTGAGCCGATAAGACAATAGAGTTTTGCGAGAAAGGATTGAACGCCATGGACACGCCAATGATCACGCACGTGCTGGAAAACGTATCGCATTAGCTATGAAGCAGCACACAGAGTGGTGAGGTAAACCTCGAGACAACCGTCTCGGTGTATAGGTGTATAGATGAAAGCTCAAGAGCCGATAGTTGTAAATGCGTGCTCCCATGACAGGCCAATATTTTGTGATACCAATTTACTAACGTTCAAGATGAAGCCACAAGTCTCAGTTCGCTGGAAGGAGAAGGGTTATTCACTTTTGGTACAGACCTGGTGCGCGAACGGTACATGTAAAGTGAATAGACTTCATGTGACAGAGATTGACTTACGCGGTCAAAATTTCAGCTTTCATACGCTTCAGCTGTTCAGGCAACCTTTCGTCCTAACCAGAAGCGATAGTTCTCATGCTGTTGAAAGTGCCGAAAGCTTTCTGTCGAGTGATCGGTTTGACCGCGGGCTATCCTGGATCCAGCCTCGTGGGTGATGGTGCCCATCAATGTGCGGATGAGCCGATAATACCTTGGACCAATACTCGTTGGAATTATCCGTCAGTTTGCGGTCCGTTCTGTGGGCATTTTTCAAGTTTCCACAAAACACTGGAAACGCAGTAACTTTCCCCAGCTGGTGGCACATGGTTCGACCCACAGCGTAGTTAGCTTTCCCTGCTCGCTTCTTGATCATGTAGGTTATCGCAGCGATAGAATCGTGTCTTTAAGCGATCTGTCACCAGATGTACGGAAAAAACTGTGAGGCGTGCATGCCCAGCAGTGACTTTGCATGTACAAATGTGAAAATGCCCACACGAAGAACGTCGCCAACTAACAGCAGTTAATCGCTCTGTGAAAGGTCCCGTTTCTGGACCACAGTTGGGTTACTGCTGTTTAGACTAGACAGGAAAACCATTCGAAGTATTTAGCAGCTTGAGGCTAATGACGGAAGTAATGTTTTTCGGTGAGGCGGTGTTGGATTGGCAATGGGAGCAGCATTTTTCTGCCAACTCGCGACACAGAATCATCCCGGTGTCCCCCACAGTTTGGCGATTAATATTTGGCGGAATCTGGGGAGGAATTTCACGTTGGGCGAAGCACGACGGAGCCGGTTAATCTGCAATTCTTCCACGATATATGGCTTCTGGTTAGGACCAATCTCACCAAGTTGGCCAATCCTTGTCATGCTTGTAAAGATGGAAGACATCCAGGAGGTTCAATTAACAACATTTTGCCTGTCCAGGCTGGAAACTTCTTTCATGAGGGGGAAACCTGCCTTCCCTTGAACGATCACGGAGACCCGACGAATGGGATATCAAAACCTGAAAGGTTCCGAATACGGCCGAAAGCGTTAGTTTAGTTGTGCACAGCGCACAGGAGTTGAAAGGTGCGGGGGCGTTCGTTCCTCACAAGCGGAACATCAGCCAATGGAAGTTTACTCCAGCCAGGCAAATCAGTAGCGTGCTCTTTTTGACGCCGTTCACGTCCAACACACCTGGGGTTCATCTCAGCCTTTATACCAATGCAAATCAACCCCTTCACAAGAGATATGTCACCCACTGTCCTCCAGATGTGTGACGCGTTGAAATGCAATCACCCTTCTCAGCTCCCACTCCGGTCAGACATACGACGGTCTGAACACGAACCGTTAATTATTGGTATGCCTCCTGGAACGGAGTTGTGACTCACAATGCCCACGCATGTGTGGCCCTGCCATCCCAGTAACACTCTTGCCCGCCCACGACAATCCAAAGGCCTGGAAGGCATAACGTCAAAAAGTTACTGTACACATCATGATTGAGAACACTTACCAGATAAATAGTCAAGCAGGGCTGCGAACAGCTAGTTGTACTGTTGTGATCGCCGATCATGATTGATGGTTCTCCGACTTTATCTTCTTTGGAGAAGACACAATCTATCGAATCAAAGAAGGCGCGAAGACCATTAAATCCGAATACCTTGAAAAACTTCGATTAACGCCAGGAGTCTAGTCCTATCAGAAAGATAGACCTCTTCGCAGTCACTGCTATCGTCTTTTGCGTGTGTTGGGTCCTCACGTGCTCTCAAGCAGTAGCCAGGGACAGCGATATGCCTTAGCCTTCCGCCAAACTACTACACTCGAAACCGACTGTAAGCTGACAGTCTTACTCGATACAGCACAAAACGAAGTTCAGCTGTGTTTTCACTTGACGAACTCTCGGGGATTAAAGTTAGGGATTCTCTATGCCATGCACCCCACCTCATTGCCGGGTCATTTATTATGCTCCGCCCGCAGTTCCGGAATTGGATGAAAGAATGCACAATGCTATTGTAGTCGGGCAACAGCGGCACACGGATGTGGCTGTAAGTCAGATCAATGGGTTGGGAATGCCAAGACGCCCTCGTACGCTTGGCGCTCACTTTTTAACCGCCGGTAGTCTAGACGACTCGATATCCTCGCGATGTCCAAATCTACAAATCGCAGTCTCATGGCCAGAAAAGGTTGATGGAGCGCATGTTGTCACCGGACAAATGCTACATACATTTCGACCGCCAGAGCTCGTTGCGAAAAGTATATAACGAGACATTTTGAGATGATTAAGCTACCAGATATCGTCACATAGTCGTAGAGGCATAATCCACAAAGGGGACCGCCTATGCTGCGAGGGTGCCAGTCGATCAAGTCACAGGTTCAACTTCGTCTACATATTAAGCGATGGCCACCACTCATCCCACGCCTTCTAGACTCGCGCGTTTTCGTAAGTCGCATGTATGCCGGGACGACGCTAGACGTCTGCCTTTTCGAATTAGCCAGTGAGGCGTTGTTAGTTGCTATACTCACACACAAGCACCTACGGCCGTGTCGCCCCACAAACAGTCTGCGAGCGAGTCGAACAGCTCGCGCGGTAGGCCTATATCTATTGCCTCAGTGTGCTGTGTGGCACAACAGTCCAAACACGCACGTAAGTATTGCCCGGTCTCCGCTCACAGATCCCCGAACTTAAATATATCACTACACTGTTTGTTTTTTACAGTCAATCCTATGGCTTTGAGAACCCCCTCGATTGCCCAAGACCTCAATACACTACCGTGTTTGTAGACTAGTACTCGTCTCCGTCATCAATCAGGCCCTCACTTCATACAGCTCTTTGGTAACACATGAACGTGCGACTGTACTAACACGTCTTCTGTCCTACTATCTTGCGCTTCGCGACTAAACGGAGATATGCGCAGCTGCCTATACTTGGACTATACGGCATCTAGTATCCCATCTCGCCGCAGTAGCGTAAGGTTCCGGCGCCGCTGTCGTGCTGATGGTACAAGCCAAAACAATCTGGTTCCTGCACACTCAAGATGTATTTTTCTGTAACGGCTTTAATGAACATCACCAGCCATGTGATACACGCCGACGAAGGGTTCACCAATTATCCCTTGCAGAATCCGCTGCTAGCTGTCCTAAAAGGTTCTCGAGCTACATGGTCACAGGAACAGGTCAAAAGCTGCTATGTCGCCTCTCAGGAGATATTACGTGACCAGTGTGCATCTGCCGTATGCAGCTCGGCCGAGATGCAACGAGACACCACAGTATTTGTGTCGACTTTTGAAGTTCAACCATGTAAAGAACCGCCCCGACCCTATCCCCCAAAACGTTTACCCCTGTATATTCTACCTTCCCGGTTAAAGCTGTTAATTGGACCTTGACCCAGATGTTTTTGTTTTATCGCGTTGCTCTGATTGTTGTGCACGTAGCCAATTACAAGTATTATACTTTGCCTGAGTGGTGCATGCATAAGGCTTTTGGAGCTCGGTTACTCCCCACTCTATTTGAAACTGCTGACTGCTTGGAGGAACTCTGCCATATTACGGGATTACTAATCATCTCTATACTACCTGGCACCAATTTGCAATTCATTTCCCGAAAGCGATCTGTCGATCGAAACTGTTGAGGTTGTCTAATTATTAACTTTGATAAGTTGTTCAATAGTACCGTGGCATTGTGATCCAATCTTGTTTTGATTATTTGGGATCGTTGGTTTATCGCTACGTGTTGCTCAAAGTCCTTCGTGGAAGACCGTACAACATTCAAACTCAGTCGCCCGCCGAATTCGTCCACCAAGTTCACCACGGGCTGAAGGGCGCGCTGTTACTCCTGCTACGCTTCAGGAGGCAGCCTCACTCATGTAGTAAAAATTTGCATGTGGGATGGCAGAACCGCTCGTTGGTCTGTTCCGGCACTCCTCCTGCTGGTTGTATTTCGGCCACTTGGAAGTAAAGCGTCGTCTCCTCTATTCGGAAGTACGGGAATATAACGGACGCCAATAAGTTTAGACCGCTTGTCCTACTGACGAGCATGTTAGAAGTGACAGATAGCATAACGGACGACTTAACCACTTACTTACTGTTGGCACTGGACCAGCCGGACTTCAGAAATTGTCAACCATGCACGACCAACCTGCTGGTTGCCACTGACTTGTGACGAAGAAAGTCTCCCAGGAGGTTTTGTTTCTTTAGATTTCATGAAGGCGTTCGATAAACTCGATCACAATGCCTGCCGGGTAAACTGAGTAAACTCGGCTCATGCATTCAGGTTTGCACATGGCTCAAACAATGCCTATCTCATCACATGTACAAAAGTGGATTCAAAGGCGAGCCATCTAGGCCATTTAACGCTACTGCTGGCATGTTATAAGGTCCTACATTCTGTCCCTTGTTATTCTTAGACTATATCAACGAGCCTGCTGGTGTTTGTCAGGCTTCTCTTGTGATGTATGCTGACGATACGAAGTTTTGGCTAGTTTTACGCAGCATCGAGGACGTGAAATAGCCTCAGAGAAAGGTCTGGATGTTCTTCATCTATGATCTCGGAAAGTCTGCCGTCGTTCAACATGTTCAAATCTATGAATATGCACGTTTGCCGTCACATTGAGAACATACCGTACCGGTGGTGCTTCCTTAGATCTGTTCACCACGGGCGTGACCCAGGTACCAATGTTACATGACACCTCTTCCTTAGTACTAACTATGCTGCTGGTAAAGAAAGCCAGCAGCTGGCTGGCAATGCTTAGCAAAGTTCTCGGAAGCTTCCAAGTTGACACTCTTTCACAAACTTATAACACTGTAAAAAAGCCACTGCGAGAGTCTACAATGAAGAATGTCTGCCGTACTGGAGGAGAGACGTAACTGCTCTAGAAGCTATCCAGAAAAGGGTCACTAAAGATTAAAGGGCCTATTCTTCTTATTGAATTGAGACCGTTTGTCCGAACTGAAACAGATTCCCCAAGTCTACAGGCGTTAAAAATGGCGACCCCATACTAACATGCCAAATCTCGCGCCACCGTTTATCTATAAAAGTTTCTCATAGTGGCCAATGAACTATCTCGCAGATCACGAGTACAAGATTTTTATACCACGTCGCAGCCTGTTATGTGGACAAAACGGTTTTGCCCTCCGAGTCTATTTTGTATGAAATACATTACGGGCAACAACTTTCCTGGTGCCATCAGTCGATACACTCAAAAAACAGCGTGGATGAACTAGTACGAAGGCGCGCGATTTGGATTTGAAGATAAGTGTTGCCACTTTTTATTTTTGGTTCTGTAAAAGTCTAGTAGCTAGCTATAGACATAAGTCCTTTTTACATGCCTTTTACCTCCAAATTTTCATCTTTTGTAACTGTATACTACACTATCAGTATCGTGTATCATACCATTTAGGTACTGTCTTAGCTTGCTTCTTATCTCCTGGCTACAGCGACTTGCCTTTGTTGCAAAATGGTCAAACGATCCATTTGCCGCTTGTGCACCAAATTTGTCCGCGTGAAGGACCATGCGCTACAATGCTTTGGCTGTAATACATGGTTCCACAATGCTTGCCTTGACGTTTCTGCAGAGCTGTGCCATGCACTCAGCGCAGCCAATCTGGACTGCATTCAACTCAACTGCGACAGCTGTCGCTCCTCTGGGAAGCTATTTGCTGGTCAAGCAGACACCACTGGCACTTCGACAGCCGCAGCTGGTGAGCCAGCGTGTAATAGATCCATGCTTCATAACATCGCTGCCAACGCCAGCGAGCACCACCCTACTCAGGGTGTGACAACCCATCCTGAACGCAAGCCAAGTGATCAAAAAAGACTGTATGCGTCAGTGGTGGCCGGTGCCCAGGAATCGTCACGCTCAATAGGTACTAGCATGCCTGTCGCAAAAACCAAACACTCTGCTGCCCGGTTAGACTCCGTTGTAGTGCAGGACCTTCCGGAGTGCCTCGACTCGTCTCTCCAACTACGCGATGAACATGACCGCGAACTTTGGCTCGCCCTCTGTGTTCAAATGCAAATCAAACCTCCATGTCCGATCTCCATTACCCGTCTCGCAAGGAAGCCTGACTCACCGCATGTAAACAAACCGAGGTTGGTACGGGTTACCCTTGCAAGTGCCCTGGAAACCGAGGCGGCTTCTCCTAGCAGCCTTCAAACTGCGCCCCTTTGGCGGCGCCTCAATTTATCCTGGGTGTTGGTAAAATTGGTCGCACATTTCCCCAATAGACAACGATGGGTTAAACTGGTCCCACGAGGCATTAGCTAAGTACGCGTTGAGTGCATCCACTTTAATTCTATGGAAGTTCCTTTTTGGAACGTTTGCTTTGGAAGTAAGCTCAGCACTACAAATGAAGTCGAAGATTATCACAGCGTGATCGCTTAAGCCGAGTGGGGCGTCCACTGTTAAGTTGTCTACCATTAGCTCCTCATTAGTGAAGATGTAGTCTAGACGGGAAGGAGCATGGCCCTCGCGCCATCTTGTACAGTCGGCTACATGTTCCGTAAGGCCAGCAGCTGCAACTGCGGCTAGAAATGTTGCAGGCATTGCATCAACGGGGCCTTTGTACGAATAGGATTGAAAGTTAATTTGTGGCAGGTTAAAGTCTCCCATTATTAGGATATGTGAGTATCCTAGGAGGGGATACAGTTGAGTCCGGATAGAATTGCCTCATCGCGGTCAGACGAAGAGCAGGGAGGCCGATATATTACGCCAGCTAACAGTACGTTAGAGTTGGACAGTGCAATGGAGCACCAGGACTGATTCAGGAATAGTTGTGAGTATTGGGTGAGACAGGGGTTAGCTAGGAAGGAGTTGCGGACATATAGAGCAACACCGCCTCCTCTGCCCATCGTTCTATCATTCCGAAAGAGGAGCATGTCTGCTATATCGAGCTCAGGATCAAGATGATTTGGTGAGAGCCATGATTCAGTAATTCCGACAATAAAGAAGTCATTCGCGAGGCAAAGCGCACGGAGTTCACCAAGTTTGCTGGTCAGGCTTTGGGCGTTAGTATAAGCACATTTGACAGAATTTACTCTGAATGAGTGCAGGTTGCCGGAGTCGGTAATTGGCTGGATTTTTCGGGGGACGCTGGGCGCATCAGCTGGGTTATCGCCGACTCTGACTGAGCCGGCTGGTAGACGTTTTTTGAGACTGCATGTCAACTAAAGGAATGACTAACCGAGCAGCTCGTGCTAGGTAATCAGCTCGCAACTTCTCGCGTTCGTCTTTGGAACGATCAGGGTGAAAGGTTATGCCTCCTGGGATTCGATGGCGCTCGTGGCGGAAACGCTCCAGTATATATGCAGCTTTCTCGGGTGCAGTCACGGTGATATTCAAGAACCGTGGTAAGGAATCAGCTGAGGCTAGGTTAGGGGGCGGGATGCGCATTATGTTCTGCAGAAGCACATTTTCTAGCTTTAGGGCGGACGCAAGAAATTTCCATTGATTAATATCGTGAGCGGTGTTGTCCCCGCATATATCGGGCACATTTCTGATAATTACGTTTCGGGAGCGGTCGACAGCGATACCATTTTTCGCGGTTTGGTTTCCCCGTTGTCGCTCAGTCCAAGGTTTATCGCGAAAAACCGAGGCACCGCCAAAGGTTCGCAGTTTGAAGGCTGCTTGGAGAGCCGCCTCGTTTTCCAGGGCGCTTGTAAGTGTAACCCGTACCAACCTCGGTTTGTTTACATGCTGTGAATCAGGTTTCCTTGCGAGACGTCTAATGGAAATGGAACATCGAGGTTTGGTTTGCATTTGAACACAGAGGGCGGGCCAAGTTTTGCGGTCATGTTCATCGCGTAGTTGGAGAGACGGGTCGAGGCAGCCCGGGAAGCCCTGCACTACAGCGGAGTATAACCAGGCAGCAGAGGGTTTAGTTTTTGCGACAGACATGCTAGTACTTATTGAGCATGACGATTCCTGGGCACCGGCCA
>LOND01001148.1:103213-116044 GCA_014220965.1 Paragonimus kellicotti
CAGGACAGTCACCGTGTCTGCTCTCGAGACATTGGGGCAATGTGAGCATTACTTACAAGAAAATGTGACCGAGCGTTTGTATATGATAATTCATTCGTGCCTAGCATGAATTCAGTGACGTAGCCATCAACACTTGTTTCCTGAAAACATGGCTGGGGTTCAAGTCCCGACCGTAGCATGGTTGTGCACTACTGACAAGCTCCATTAAGATCGAAAATGACAAAAGACCGACCGAAATGTCTGTGGGAATGCGAGAGCTTGAGATCAGTTGTGAGCGATGTTCAGTTCAAATCCTGACATGCACGCCACACGCGCGCCTGCTTTCATGATCCAGAATTCAGGTCCACAACACACCGGCAGTTTTCACGCGCACGTCGTGTGCACTTTGGCCTGGTTTGTGTGCTGTCTCTTAAGCTTGTCGGGTTTTTTTGTCATCCATCAACAAGACAGCTTCTCTAAGGCTTTCACTGTCCCGTGTCATTAAATGCATTAATTTACAGACAACTTGGCCAAACAACAACTTTCACGACAGTGAACTTGAGTAACTGCCACCTCACCCGAAGTCTCCAGTCCGGGAGACAAACCCGATCGACAGTGGCCAACCCTATTTTGTGAACTTCATTTACCTACGCCAGATCATCATCTGTTCAACATGCACCTCGGCAAACAGTGCTCGGTGTGGCAGAACGACTAGCTGGCATCCTTAGTACATGACCCAACCATCTAAGTCTGTGCAAATGTAGCGACTGAACAAAAGAACTCGTTTGACAATCAGTGCCAAACACCCGCTTCCTAACCTCCTCGTTGCTTACTCGCTGGTGCCACCCGATACGAGCGATTGAACGCAGACATCGGTGGTCAAATACCTGGAGACGGTTCACGTCCTCTACCCTGAGCGGCCAGTTTCGCTGCCGTAAAGTAATACAGCCCTCACTGTTGTCTGATATACGCGACTAAAAGCCTCAGAAAGATGCCTCTTTGCCTCCACAACGAGACCGTACCTTAAAGTGGTATGATCGCTTGTTCATCTCGATGAGCTACTGGGCTAAACTGGACAGTGTGACGATCACGCTGACAATCACTCACACTATGCAGGCTCACAGGTAAAAGTCCGACAAACCACAGCCGCATGGTCCTTCAGGTACAGGATTGGAAGTTTATCTTTTTACAGAAATAATGACCGTTTTGTATAACTGCCACCCAACCGCTGCCTTGCGGTACAGGCTTTTGAGCCAAAGGCTTTGGTTGAGAACCCTAATCGTTCTGTCTAGGTCTGGGCGTCCTGGCAGTATCTCAGCCCACACACAACCATGAATATTCACAACACTGTTAATTCCATACTGCATCGGCCGTCTCGCAGTATAAACCGGGTCGCCCTATCTGCTGCACAGGTGGATAGGCGAAAACATGCTACTGCTGACCCCTCCCCACTGTCCTATCAAATTTAGCTCTCAGGCTCCCTCCCGACCCCATTTCTGATGATTACTCTGCAGGTCCCACAATAGATATAGCTAATCACAGTAACACTGTGCCGGTAAGTCCGATCTCCTAACATCTAGACTCAGGCCTCCATCATCCCTTGGTCAGACCTAGAATGTGAATTAATACAGGTGCTTTAAACGTTGACACTCTAAAATAGAGAAGTCAACACGCCGCTCTCGTACGAACTAGAACAGCATCTGATAAGCTTAAGAACTGGAACTGGTTCGGTAACAATTGGCAACTTCAATTTCATGAACGTTAAAAGGGTTTTATACCAGAGTCTTGACATCTAAATAGTAGTGCACGAAGAAGCCGAGTTTGGAACTTACAACCATCAATTTGCTTACCCGACTAAATGGCTTCGAGACGATCGTTTAGGTGTACACGCAAAGGTCAATGCTGACACAGTCAGTTAATGAAACGCAAGGACATGCCGAATGTTAACATCATGGTCACGAAGAATATTATTCGTTAACGGGTTGTGAACCAACATTCAGCACAGTCGGCTACTTTAAAACCAGCACATACAGCACGCACAATTTGGCTCTGTACCTGACAACAAATAGCACATCCTGGAAATTTCAAGTTAGAGTTGAATGACAGCGACAATAAACCGAAGGAAATCTAACTGTAAATTAGGATTTACCGGGGAAGCAAGCAACAGAGCGGTGAGACTAAGATCAGCCATTGTGTAGCCCGCATTGTTAGACAAACGAAGGCTATGATGCAGAACCGCGTCGTGAAACTCAACCTCAATCGAGCCGACGGCGTCCCCGTCTGGATTCAAGGCATCATCCTCACCAGCATCATCGAGACCTGTGCCCCGATACTGTGTCACAACGCCGATTCGATTCCAAACCATGAAACGTTCACGAAAACCTGTTGGAATGTGATCACAGGAGATGTTTGGTAAAAGGTGAGAGATCTGGTCCTGGTGATTGCGAACTGAATACAAACAAGGTTAGACTTATGAGGAACAGACAAGCACAACAACAAATGAAATTCAATAATAGAACGAAAACGAAAAATATAAAAACAGTTGTAAGAATCATTCATCACGCGGATACACGCTAAATACATTCTGACGCTGATATGCTATCAAACAACGACAATTAACCAGGCGAACGACACATACAGGTCTTGATCAGCGAAATTATCAGGATCCAACGTCAGCGGATTTATCCTAATAGTTAGCAGTTCATTCCTTTACAACGATCATGAGCCTGACCACAAGGTACTGTGGCCCGGGCCGCCGTCCACCACAACAGTGGAGTTGCTAATCCTGACCTATTCTGCTAATTTGAAGTGGTGGTCAGACTTGTGCATTTCCTCGATCCGAAGAGTTGGGCTGACTATGAGTTCGTACTCCCGACTGACATCAGCGAACGGAGGTGGGTCCTTGATATTTTCATACATTCACAATGTACAGGGTTGTAACTCAACAAGATAACACCATCAAGGTAACTTTTGAAACACTTGATACGGTTTGGTAAAATTCCTTAAACGGCGATTACGACTGTATATTCGGCTTGGCGATGACCTTCTAATTCGAAATCTTTATCCGTCCAGGTAGCAGTAAAGTCGTTGAAACGGTATACAACTATCCGATAGCGTTGATCAACAGACTTCATCAGCATCATCACGTTCAAAAGACCACGGCAAGCGAATTGTGGACAACGGCGACCGGGTGATCCATCTCTCAATGAAATCGGAACGGACGAGTCACGATAAGCAGAATGTCACTGAGGACCAGATCAGAGGCGCGATTATCCCAATACGCGATGGGACACCTCAACATGACGGTGAGATATGTCCAAGGGCCACAGCGAATCAATTACGAACACTGCGGCCGGACGAGCCATCGCGCAACAAAACCGGACGAACGGACGAGGAATGGATGACAAAAAAACCCGACAAGCTTCAGCCACATACACACAACCAGGCCAAAGTGCACACGACGTGCGCGTGAAAACTGCCGGTGTGTTGTGGACCTGAATTCTGGTTCATGAAAGCAGGCGCGCGTGTGGCGTGCATGTCAGGATTTGAACTGAACATCGCTCACAACTGATCTCAGCTCTCGCATTCCCACAGACATTTCGGTCGGTCTTTTGTCATTTTCGATCTTAATGGAGCTTGTCAGTAGTGCACAACCATGCTACGGTCGGGACTTGAACCCCAGCCATGTTTTCAGGAAACAAGTGTTGATGGCTACGTCACTGAATTCATGCTAGGCACGAATGAATTATCATATACAAACGCTCGGTCACATTTTCTTGTAAGTAATGCTCACATTGCCCCAATGTCTCGAGAGCAGACACGGTGACTGTCCTGTCAACTTTAACCGTGATGAACCCACTATTAGGGTTTCTCTCTAGATTGCATAGAAATCATTAAACTTGAGCGATACTTCCATTACATGCACAATTCAGCTGTGCCCGACTTGAAGTTAATAACTTACTGGTCAGGGTTACTTCATAAAAGCGTGCCCGGAGTCTAAATATGCATTGTGGATGAGCCCTAACAAAACGGAGACTCGAGTGTACTGTTGTCCTCCAGAAAGGGTTAGGTGAGAAGTTTATAGGAATGCAAGAGTTGCAATCAACTGTGAATGATGTCCAAATCATATTAACCAAAACTCTACCACTCAACGGGCGGAATGCCTGACTAATGAAGGAAAAAATAAATACACACTTTTCATCAACGATAATACTCGTACATCTTAAAGTAAAATCTCACCTAAGGGCATAGATCCCGATTGAAAAGGTTTTTGTATGTGTTTGGTGAGCACGACATCGGAGGAACTTGAGGGTACTCGTGGGACAGAACCTACCATAGCCGCCTGGATCGGGTTGTTAAGCCCATCCAGAACGCCCGACTCTGTTTTCAATGCTACGCAATCTCCCACGTCTTCAGCATCGTCATCCAAAGTCAGGTATCCAGACTTGATTCTTGACAAGTCAATGGAGTTTGCATCGTCATCCCCGGTGAGGTCGGATGTGGGAAGGTCCAACAGTTTCTGAGCTTCATCTTCATCCAGTAGTCGACTGGATTCCGCTTGAGCAGCAGCTGCCCGTAACAGTTCGTCCGTATCCCCATCTTCATCACAGCCCATCAATGTGTTCATAGTACGCGGAGACAATCCGCCATTGGCAGTAGGCTGAATCAGTCGGATCGATCGAAGTTAACATGCAATCGAATCGTAGTGAGTGGTAAGTTGGGCGATGGTTACGTCACGACAAACTCAGTAGCACGAATAAACCCAAAATTAGTCAAACAAAAACTGTTATAAGCAGCAAAGAAATTAAAATCGCGGATTAGGTTACAGACGTCTATAAAACATCAATATGTATAATAGTGATAGAGTTGCTGGAACCGGTTCAGGAGTTTAACGATGATGGGCCAGCAAGGAGACAAATCGAGCAACTCTTGACTGCAAACGAAACTCGAAACAAAAAATTGTCTAACTCTATCAAAATTGAATCCAAAGGTTGCAAGATGTGAAATAAAGTCGGAAGTGAGTTGAATTTTCTGCTTATATAGGACATCGTGTCAGCTTGTTATTGGACGTACTAGGTAGTTCGGATGTTCAATGCGAGTGCACGAGTGGTAGTGTTCTACAGTTGTGACACCTGGTCACTCCGCGTTGATGGTGTTTGTAGGCTAACGGATTTTCCCGACGGTCGTCTGGGGAGCATTGTCTGCGAGTGGTGTCGTCACATGAACAATATGCACACAATACAGTGATGTGTCAGGAATAGACAAAACAGTTTAGGCGAAACAAGTTCACATCATCGGCTAAAGCATTTCGGACACGTTTTATACACACCTGCAAATGCCTGGAACAGAATAGACACAGTGGGCAGATCACGACTTGGCGTACGTAAACAACGAAACAAAAAAATAGGCTAACCTTCTACTAGCTTTATTAAAAACTACAGCGGGGATTTAGGAGATGCCGAATGCCACTGGCCAGACATATTGAAGGATATGGCAACAAATCATTAAGACTCAAGTTCTATTCGTTGTCATCGTTGTTACTTGCTAGTAGTCAAATTTCTTCCCAAAGAGAGAAATAACATATCTTCGAAAAGAACAAAGAAGTTCGAAATCACGTGCAGTGCAAAGCTAACAAACTTCCCCTTTTTGCTTTAGACTTTCTCTTTTGTTTTTGTCTACCCATTCTTTTAACTAACTGTTCATGCTATAGTTTCCAAATGGCACTTACGTTGTACACAGATTCGTGTTATAACGTAAGGTGTCTACACGTAGATATTCTACCAGAAAGTTGCTAAAACGATTTCGCTCACATCCACACAAAAAGTGGCCGTGACAAAACTGTGAGAACTCTCAGGATGGTATTATTTCGGACGGAGCTAGCAAAACATAGTCTTTAGATGTGTATATGAAAACTGATATGCTGTCTGCACAGGTTTTTCATAGATCAGTTATAGACAGCCAAGTTTGTGTTACTCCATTATTATCGCAGAAGATTCATTGACTCTGTCGCAAAAGTGTAGGCAATGGTTATACATAACCCGTTGGTTTAAAAGTAAGGCTGACGTCCCGCCTGAGAGCGGACCACTATAGCACTAAACTGGGTGACATATAGTACTTTACTGTGTTTCTGACGCAACAGATGGTAGTGTACATTTTTCCAAATTGTTATTGCAACTGTTCAATTGGGACTTTGATTGTAAATTTTCAGCCAACCCAAACTAGGCATTGAGAATGCATCTGAAACCATCGTGAAAAGTTTGTCAGCGATCAGTATGTCAAAACACATCTGGTCATTTTGGAGATCAGGTCAATAGTCTCTCTACGTAACCCATGTATTTAGAATGTTTTTATTCACTAACTAACGCAGCGTTCCACAAGTGGATCCTGAAGACAGAACACCCGATCCAATATGAGCATCATCGCTTTTACCGCAGGTTGAGAAAGAGCATTTTAACCTTTTTCTCGGTGGCGGCAGAAGTTTCATATCATACACGCTGTACAGTGCTTGCTGAAATGTACCACTAAAAATATGATTTAATCTACAAGGTACTTCGGACTTCCACGAATGGTGGGTAGATAGCACTAAGCTAATTTTGTCCACATGAAGTACCGGAACAGGCCTTCATATTGACAGCTTTGTGTAAAGTAATACTAAGAGGCGATATACAGGCTTTTGAACCTTGCAACAGCGGAGGGATAGGTAGCACGCTCAAAAGCATGAACAAACATAGACCCTTTTCTTTTTTCAAGCTATTCGCTCGCTATACAGCGAGAAGAAATATCAGTTCGACCTGCGTTTTACAATATCCAACGTTTGGATGTTGTTTATGGATCGACATCCTCATAACCAATACTCTAAAAACGGGTCGTGAACTTTCTAGCAAGTGTGGTTCCAATGACATTGTTACAAGGTTATGACTTGGGCAAAATACAAAAACTTAGCATACATAGGATATCTCTAGGGTCTGTGGCTACCACCTGTGAGGTAGGTGCGATGAAGACAATTTTGCTACACTTACGATTGTTTCCGGGTACTCCAGTTTGTCAAATCCGGTAAAATAAAATTACATCTCTAGACCATGCATTAAGAGAACTGGCTCAGAAAATAAGGCGTTCTTAAAGGTAAGCCGCAGAGTTACAGCCAAATTTGTAAAGCTGACTAAATGGACAATCAACTTATGGGATACAGGGTAAGGATCACTGGCGTTCACATACTTCAACTTAGTGAACCTAAACAGAGATGAATTAGGTAATGAGGTATGAGCGCGAGTGAACGTCATAAAACAAGCCAACACCAAATCAAAACCACTGTAAGAGCATAATGTCCAAAGGACGGTGCATTAGTAGCTTAACAGGAGCCGCGACGAAATCGACTCGGATAAAAAAAGATTATAGTGGTACGTTCAGAGTCAGCCTCATAATTACAATTTAAGGTAAGTTTAACAGCTGAGAACTGAATGACAACAACAACACTACATTTAGACGCCTAACTCCCGTAAACTAACTGAATAACATGACTGGAAGACAAGCAATACACAGCGTTGACATTCCACTTATTCCCCTCGGTCCCAGAGACAGTATCAATGTTCACAGATGACTAGCGCACAGCAACAACAGCAGTTAAACGTCGGCTATGGTACTGAAGACAGTGTCAGTTTTATAGTAGTCATACTGAGTATGTTAGAAGCTGACGCGCACAGAGAACTGACCGAGGTTTCTAACCAGCGTAACTTTAATGAATACCACCAACTTCGGTTGTCAATTGCGCAACCATGGTGAACGATCTGAGTGTAAATCAAACGACTTGTGTCTAACTAGTGGAAAGTGATTACAGAAGTCGGATTCATGCCCAAAAGCTAGTGGGTCGTGACAGTGCGTCATGTTCAATCGCTGATACATAATGTACTGACCACGGATAGTCAATGATTTCATGCATCAGGCCGATGTATACAAACGAACTGTTAATATGTTAAAATGTTTGTCTTATTTCATGTTATTGACAATTACTAGTTGTGAAGCGTATAAAAATGGATTGATATACCTGATTTTCGGGCAAACGAATGAGTGCAATGAATCCATTTCTGTTCGCATACAACATCAACCCCTCCCGGTGTGGATTCCACACCAAACTACAGATGCCACTGTGAGATGGGTCGCGAAGGCTGAAACAAAAAACCGTAGCAATAAGCACAATCTTTGTAACAAAGGGATTCACAGTAAAAAAATAGAAAACCTAAAACTCATCAACTAACGAAAACATTTAGCGACAAAATGCCACCGTTCTCAATAATGCAGAAGGGTACCAACCTTTCAACAGAAGCTCAATGAGCATCCCCAAAAGTTGACAACCTGATGCATTTTATATGACTGCAACAAAATACTCCTCAGAATACCTGACTCACTCTATGATGGTGAAACAGCGATAGATCATAGAGCCAACCACTTTAAACTCAAAGCCAACAGAAGGTAGAATATCACGTCGACAAATGGGACAAACAGTAACATGAGGGACACAAACGCAGATCAATCACAAAATTAAACATGAACAAAACGTATGGACAAATCTAACATCAACAACTTTGGTATCGCTGACGTAACTTTTTCAGAGAGGACCGAACATTTCTCTGATAGAAATAACTACACGAAACATAAATTACGGGAGGTCGGCAAAAGTTTGTTGGTCAATTTGGTCACTCACCGATGTAAAGGCTGCCGATCCTCGATACGCCATACAACAATCCAACCATCTTCAGACCCACCTGCCAACAGTGAACCATCAAACGACGAAATACAAACAACAATCGGTTGAGTTATTGTTGGACACGAAAGGCTGCACAATACTTCCCAGGTATTTCTTTCGTATAAACTTATTTGTTTGTCGATAGGTACGGCCAAAAACTACGAAGGCCGTTTGCGTCGCGTAGAAATGAATTATTACCTTTCCTTCAGCAGAGTCCCAGCATAAACGACATACACTCAGTGCGAGTGCTGGATCATTACACGGTGAGATAGATCGAATGGATTTCACTTCCCGTTTTTCATCTAACCTCCAAATGCGAACAGTTCCGTCACACGAGGAGGATGAAATAAAAATGTCCAGTGGATCAAAAGCAAGACTTAGTACACCACCGGTATGACCTTCTAGAGTGAACTCGCGATCTTCAACAGATGCAAAATTGATGATTTTGATGAGGAAGTCACTAAGATCCATTAAAGCTGGTTAAAAAATGTGTCACCTGCTGCAAACTGCTAATTTTGTATGGTCTTTGTTAAGGACCAAATGTGAAACGTCAGCAGTAAAACGGGTGGCCAGGCCTTCCGGAAGACCATCTTCAATCTGTATCATATGAACATGGGTGCCTTCAGTAGCCAGAATAACTGTATCTTGCTAGGAAACGAAATGAGACAGAAAGACCACAGTACTCTACAGACAATGGCGTTGACCTTTTCTCCGATCACATGTTCTAATGGACAGGTGTCATCGACACTGTCCAAAACTTTCACTTTCCCGTCCACTCCCGCAGAAATTATGCGTCTAAACAGGATAGAGATATTACTTGAAACTAACTCACTCGCCGGTCGAATCAAAAATTGCCGTAGTCCATCCTTGTTTGTGTTGATGAAATGGCGACTTCACAAAGGACATAACGTTTGGACTGTTACCCGGGGTTGTTCTGGAATGTGAGACAGGAAAACAAACTTATTGAGAACAGAAAATGTTTTCTTTCAAATGGACACAAGACAGCAGGAAAAGTTAGAATACTTCTCAACTGAAACCAGGAACGTGAAACGAATAAAAATATTAAAAAACCCAGCCAATTTAGCGAGTAAGATTACACACCCAATGATCATGCACGAAAAATAGCCATGAACTTGGCCGGGTTGCCATCGTGCATCATAACGACCACGAAAAAGTTAAGTAGGAAACGTTATCATAGAAGGAAAAAATGGAATCACACTAAACGAAACAGAACACTCAGCAACGACACAGCTGCATGTATTCTGCTTATTGCGACAAGCTGCCACCTCGGACAGGATTTCCAATCAATGATTTAGATGATCACGACAATCACAAGATTCGCTCAACGGAACGATCAGAATTTTAATAATCCGTGACAATTGGTGTCCGACGATCTCGCTGGTCGTCCCAGTGGGATAAACGTTAGGGTAGTAAAGGGAGGACGTGCCCAACTAGTGCAAACTGCATAATTGCATAACATGACCAACTGTTCATGGACAAGAGGATTTTGCAAGTGCGCGCTAGTGACTTGCTGCGTTGTTCAAGTGACCAACTTACTGATACGAGCCAACTTACAATGACAACAGCCAACCACTGAAAGAAAGCAAGAAACATCGTTGCAAGTAAGTCATGCTTCCTAACCGCAAAGCAACAAGGAAACAAATGGGCATCCCACACTCTCTCTTAAGCAACCGTGAGCGTCTTACCCACGTACCAGAAGGCGAAGTTCAGAGAAGGCTACAATTGTTTCATTATCCTCGTTGATACCAGCTCAGCAGAACTGAAGTTCGACCTTTCATTGCTGAAACTAGCTAGCCGTCGTTCACTGTATGCTGCCCTGTTGTAGGCCTGACAGGTAGTGGTAGGATCTTCCCTCAGGTGACGACCCTCCGATTTCCTTTTCTTACCATAACTCAATCTCTGAAACCGGAACGAACTATCGATCATTCCTTTCTTTCCAAAACGTCTAAAAAAATATCTCGACGAAAATACGCTCCCTAAGCACTTTCAAACGTGTAGACTTCGTATGAATCATGTTGCCCGAATAGATTAAACAGACCACGGCTGCAAACGGACTGTCTGCGAAAGAGTGTACGAATGCGAAAATCCCAACCTTCAATTAACATTTTGCAGGTTGGAGATCATCATCATCATAGACAGCAATACATCAGCGGTTCACACTGATGCTTAACTGCCACACAACCACGAAAAGAAGTGAATTGCCTGGATTACTATCGGTTATTTTGATTTGTGGATGTCCATAGAATATACGAATACGAGTACGCTGCCATTCCTTGCTAATCCGCGAAGACCGTTTTTTAATATCACCAGCATCTTACCAGACACTGTCGTTGATTCGAATAGCTCTTCCCAATTTGTATTGTCAAATTGCAAGACGAAGGTTAGGATTTCTCAACGCTTAGATTCGCCTGATCCTTTTAGCTCCGTGACTGATGCTTCTAATGTCTTGGCTGAGTTTTACAGCTACGTTTTCGCGCTGCTCCCTCCACCACTTTCTCCGGTTCATCTTGTCCATAGATTGTGACCTAAACACGGTGAAGAACTTTCAACAACCGTTGTATTTGTCGAATTCAGGTTTCTTAGGAACAGCTCTAATGGCCCCGAAGGTATACCTCCTAATGTTGAACAGTTCGCCTACCGACCTAACCTACCATTCATGCTGTCAACCAGAGGATTGTACCGGACTGCGGGGAGGTCACGGACGTCACATCATTCGTTTTCAAGTATGATCTGCGTATTCTTTTCAGCGACTACCGACCAATTGACTTGCTGTCGAGCATCTCAGAAGTTTCGGAGGCACTCGTATACGACTCCTCCTATAGGTACCTGATTCCCCGGAACTCCTCCAATGTACAGCACGGCTTTTGCAAGGGTCTTTCATGTACCACGCCTCTGCTGATGGCCACTACTGAGTAGACGAAAGCACCTTGTCAGGACAGTGACATTGCTGTCGTATACCTCGATCTTGTCAATACGTTCGACTGTGTGGATCATGTTTCAGTGGATAAAATCTTCCAATGTGAAGTGAAAGACAGTCTCCCTTGATGGCCAGAATTATATCTTACTCATTGTCCGTATGGGGTGCACTTAAATGGTACATCCTCCGCCTGTAGGTGTGGCTTCAATAGTGTGCCCCAAGGTCCAATTCTTGGCCCACTTCTATTTCTGTTATCGGTTGATCTTTTAATTACCTCCCCGCCATTATTGTTTGTTGAAGACGTTTGAATATGGTGCGCCGTTAGCACCGATAAAGATTATATTATTTTGCAGAACGACTTTAGCATTCTACTTAGTTGATCTCAAATGAATCGGCTCTATAGTGACAGAGAGGTATTTCCCTGAAGCTTAAGGGTCGCGTATATCAAACAACAGTGAGGGCTGTATTACTTTACGGCAGCGAAACCTGGCCACTCAGGGTAGAGGACGTGAACCGTCTCCAGGTATTTGACCACCGATGTCTGCGTTCAATCGCTCGTATCGGGTGGCACCAGCGAGTAAGCAACGAGGAGGTTAGGAAGCGGGTGTTTGGCACTGATTGTCAAACGAGTTCTTTTGTTCAGTCACTACATTTGCACAGACTTAGATGGTTAGGTCATGTACTAAGGATGCCAGCTAGTCGTTTGCCACACCGAGCACTGTTTGCCGACGCTGCGGCCGACTGGCGCAAGGTGCGAGGTGGACAGATGATGACCTGGCGTAGACAAATGAAATCGTTCACGAAGGGTTGGTCACTGTAGGTCGGGTTCGTCTCCCGGGCTGGGGCCCTCGCGACTCACAGAGTCGGTGGCTTGAGACGTTAGGTGAGATGGCGGCTAATCGAGCTCAGTGGCGTGAATGTTGTCGTTGTTTGGCCGAGTTGTCTGTGAAGTGAGTGCACTTAATGATGCGGGGCAGTGAAAGCCGTAAGGAAGCTGTCTCGCTGATGACGCCTTACTTTCACTTACAGCTCGGTTGTTTGTTTGCAAGGTGTAGGCGCCTTGATGTTGTATGTTTGAATATAGACGTAGCTATTTTTAGTAGTTAGGTCCACTTCCCCTCCTCTTTTCTTCTTTCTTCCTATATAAGTTTCTTTTTTCTTTTCCTTTGTTCTT
>LOND01001149.1:3733-16584 GCA_014220965.1 Paragonimus kellicotti
TCACGCCATTGAGCTCGGTTAGTCGCCAACTCATCTGAGGCCTTCAGACACCGACTCTGTGAGTCGCGAGGTCCCCAGCCCGGGAGACGAACCCGACCTACAGTAGCCAACCCCTTCGTGAACGATTTCATTTGTCTACGCCAGGTCATCATCTGTCCACCTCGCACCTTATGCCAATTGGTCACAGCGTAGACAAAGAGGGTTGGTTAAACAGAACTAGTTGGTATCTTCAGTACATGACCCAACCATCTCAGTCTGTGCAAATGTAGCGACTGAACAAGAGAACTCGTTTGACAATCAGTGCCAAACACCCGCTTCCTAACCTCCTCGTTGCTTACTCGCTGGTGCCACCCGATACGAGCGATTGAACGCAGACATCGGTGGTCAAATACCTGGAGACGGTTCACGTCCTCTACCCTGAGTGGCCAGGTTTCGCTGCCGTAAAGTAATACAGCCCTCACTGTTGTCTGATATACACGACCCTTAAGCTTCAGAGAAATACCTCTGTCGCCATAGGTGTCTCAGATTAGCGAACACCGCCCTAGCCTTGGAAATACGCGCTTCTATTTCATTCCCTACACCTCCGCGCTGATGCAGCTTCCCAGGTATACAAACCGGTCAACAATCTCCATGACTTCATTATCTAACATTAAATCTACGTGATCACAACAATCTTGCAGAAGCACTTTGCATTTTGAGGCTGCAAAGCGCATTCCGAAGTACTTAGCAGAACGCGAAATAGCGTCCAGTGTTGTTTGTGCCGCTTGAAAGTTGTCAAACAGCAATTATCGTCAGCATAATCAAGATCAGTCAGTCTTTCACCAGGTAGGAGGTCCACGCCGGCATCATTTGAGTGCCGCAGACAGTCCTCCATTATTTCGTCTATGACGAAATTGAACAAAAATGGCGAAAGGGGACAGCCTTGACGTACGCCGCTCCTGGTGCTGAAACTGTCAGACAGTTCACCGTAAACCCTAACCTGAGCTGAAGTATGGGAATAAAGCGCCGACAGTATGTTCACATACTTAGTCGGTACACCCCTACGTCTTAAGCGACTCTAAAAGTGTAGATCGGTCTACCGAATCAAACGCACCTTTATAGTCGAGGAATATGGCGATTGTTGGCCGGCGGTACACATGACGCTGCTCCAGAATTTGACGAAGGGTAAAATGTGATCTATACAACCCGCCCAGGGCGAAACCCTGCCTGTTCTTCCCTAATGTTTACCTCCCGAACTGCAGTGAGTCGACGAAGTATAATGGATGCCAGAACCCTTGAAATGACTGGGGTCAAACTAATCCCTCTATGGTTTTCGCAAGAGCCCTTTTTCTTAAATATGGGAACTATTATCGAGTGACCCCAGCACGGAGGGATGGTCTCCGTCGTCCACACAAGTTGAAACAACTGAGTCAATGCCTCTACTAACGCCTCTCCACCTTCTTTGAAAAGTGCCGGCACGAGATCATCTGGGCCAGCAGCCCTATTACGATTGAGAGCCGAAAGGCAATTGCGAACCTCAGTGTGGTGGTTCCAAATCTACCGACCAGGGTGCTACATCACAAGTTTGTGGCGGCAACGCAATAGAAGCAGCAGGCCAACTAAATTGACCCTCAAAGTGTTCTGCCCAACGCTCTAAATCCTCTCTCTCTACAACATTGACAGCCAAGATTCAAGAGGAAAGGTTTTTTCAGTACAAGAAGGAGAAATTGAGCAAAATAAGGTTAAATCGAAACACTATTGCAAATGCGAACGCACCGTTGACTGCAGTACGCCACTTACATCGGAATGGCGTTTGTAACCGATGGTTTGAGTTATTGTGTGGTTCCCAACCTGGCAATCAACATCTATAGTCTTTACTCGACCAAACAGTCAGAAATATCCTATTTGCCACCGACATGATTTTAAACAGCCACCGGCGGTAACAGTAAACATTGCCCAGTTAAGTAAAAACTTTACCGGTATAGGCAGCATGTGACCCATGCATCGCCTGTCATGCAATTAACTTAGTTGACCAATTGACGATGTACGTGAAGATGTTGGAAATACGCGCCAGCGGATTACTACGTTGTTTGCATGATCTTCCCGCTTGATACGAACTAGTTGACGGAAACAGTAATGGTGATTCTCCGCAATTGCGTGTATACCTTCTTTACGAACAGGCCAAATATCCGAATTATGAGGCAAAATAAATCGCACAAAGCATTATATAGCCCTTTTCTTGACGGCCGTTGAACACTGTTGTAACTGGATCTACGGCCTACGAGCGCGTAAACAGACAACAGAATAACGGTTAATGAAACGGTAGATAACGGAACGACGTTCAACGGTAATGAACAACTGACTACGAAGTAAGCACGACTAATTCGTATCTTCCCGGCCAACCCAACCACCTGAGGCTAACGCAGAAACAGAAAAAAGACTGGCCTCCGGACAGAGCTCTTTTTATGTCACTCAGTCCGAAGACAACACGGTCACAAACTAGATCATATTTAAAGGGTTTGTGACCAATCAGAAAACAAGGACAGAAGTGGACCAGACAAAGATCCAGACAGTACAGTGATGTCCCAATTAAAGGACGAGCGTGTAGGCGGGGTGCCAGAAATTGGCACAAGGCTGAGAACGCTTGTGAAGGGCGAAGTGGCACATGACCGTGCCGACTATGAAGGTCACTTCAAACAGAATGAGTTAGGCCTTTCCAAAGGCAAATAAAACGGTATTTTCGGGGAATTGGATTCTTCCCTGACAAACACCGTCGAACGTCACAAGTTAACAAATGCAATCCGATCTATCTTGTTATAGCTGATGTCTCGTCAGTAATGTTACACACTGATGAGATAGTGCTGCCGAATTAGACGAAACGATTCACATCTTCAAGTAAGCTGCCTGCTTCATAGAGATTAGGAGCGGAAGTACCCCAGCCTTGAACCACACATTCATTTTCAACATTTCAGCCATTCTCATGGATGCCGTTGCTCCTGATAGTCGTCCACTGAATGGCTGAACACTAAATACATTCAAAAGTGTGGAGAAGAAACTGAGTAACTCAATATAGTTGCATGAAGAAGAGAAGTAGACAACTTCATTGGTGCAAGCTCGCCGTTGCCTGCAAAACACTAATATATAAAGCACCGTCTCCGACCTAAAATATGGACGCTGCGAACTCCACTACCAGGCACACGGCACCTCATGAACAATGAAAAGTGTGTTGCCATTGCCATCCTCATCGTCCAGAACAGCAATAAATCAGGGGTTCGCGCTGATGCATAGCTGTCATACAATCATGGAGAAATTGACAAGCCCTAGCCAAAAACGAACGGAAGAAAAGGAGGAGATCCTATTATCAAAAACAACTATGCGCTCAAACAACAACATTCAACATCAAGGTACCTACACCTTGCAAACAAACAACCGAGCTGTAAGTGGAAAGTAAGGCGTCATCAGCAAGACAGCTTCCTTACGGCTTTCACTGCTCCCGCATCATTAAGTGCACTCACTTCACAGACAACTCGGCCAAACAACGACAACATTCACGCCACTGAGCTCGATTAGCCGCCATCTCACCTAATGTCTCAAGCCATCCGACTCTGTGAGTCGCGAGGGCCCCAGCCTGGGAGACGAACCCGATCTACAGTGGTCAGCCCCTTGGTGAACGACTTCATTTCTCTATACCAGGTCATCATCTGTCCACCTCGCACCTTACGCCAGTCGGCCACAGCGTAGGCAAAGAGTGCTGGGTGTGGTAGATGACTAGCTGGCATCTTTACTATCTGGCCTAATCATTGAAGTCTATGCATACTTTATGTTTGAATGAAGGAACTTGCCTGGCAATCACTACCAAATATCTGCTTCCTAATATTGTCGTTACTTTTAACGGTTGGTGCCACCCGATGTGAGCGATCGAACGTAGACAGCGATGTTCGAATGCCTGAAAATGGTTCGCGTCTCATACTCCGCGTGGTCAGGTTTCACATTGGCCTCATATAGACGACCCGTAAGCTTCAGACATGCTTCTAAATTAGCTAATTCCGCCTTGTGCCTCTATTCCATTCCCTATACCCCCGCCGCTGCTAACACAACTTCCTGATTACACAGACCGGTTAACAAATTCGATAACTTCACTATCCAATATCAAATCTATGTAATGGCAGCATTCCTGCGGAAGCACTTCATACTTTGATGTTATAAAGCGCATTCCGAAGTATTTGATATAAGCGCAAAATAGCATTTAATGTTGTCTGTACTGCTTGAGTATTGTTAAAAAACAACTTGGAAACATAATCAAGATCAATTGGTGTTTTAGGAGGGTAGGAAGTTCACGCTGGTTTGTTGTGTACCACAGCTAATCCTCCATTATTTCACCTGTGATGAAATTAGACAATAGTAAGGAAAGTGGATAGCCCTGGCGTATGCCAACGTTCATGTTGAAACTGTCCGACAGTTCACCGTGTACCCTAACCTGAGCTGAGATGTGGGAGTAAAAACCCTGACGATGTTCACATACTTGTTTGACATACCTATGCATTTAGTCGACTCTGAAAATGTAGACCGATTGACTGAATGGAACGCACTTTTATATTCTGGATAAACGGTAGTTGTTGGTTGGCGGTAGGTTTGACGTTGTTCCAGAATTTATGATTTATACGTCGTCTTCCAGGACGAAGTTCTATTTGTTCTTCTATAATGTTGAGCTCCCTGGTTGCTTTGAATCGATAAAATGTAACAGAGGACAGAACGCTGTCGATGACTATGGTTAAGCTACTCTCTGCTTTTTTTTTTTGCAAAATCTCATGATCCATTTGTTAAATCTGGGAACCATTATTGAATGCCCTCCAGTGGAGAGGTCTATTTTCGTCGTTCATGCAAGTTTACATAGCTGGGTCAAGTTCTCTACTGATGTTTTTCCACCTTCTAGAAAGTGCCAGCACGGGGTTATGCGGACCAGTAGATATGTTGCGTTTTGGAATCAAAATGCAGTAGCGAACCAAGGTTTTTGTGTTTGGTTGTAAGGCTGCTGACTAGATCACCAGATTTCAAGTTTATGATGGTAACACAGTAGGAGCAAGAGGGCAATTAAATTGGCCCTCGGTGTCCTGCTCACGGTTTAACCCTCTTGGTGGATTATTATCGGTTGTGCCAGTTATCTCACTGATGGCTTCACTGGCGGACAGACTGCCTGAACCTTTGATACGGATAAGGTTGATGAGTCTATTGATGCTCCCTAAAGCAACCGTGGTTTCCATTTCACTAACTTTTCATTTGAACATGTCTCACGATCTTTCATCAGATTACGCTCCAATCTTTTGCGCATATCCCTTCTTAACTTGTTATGTGACCTACTAGGAAGAGTACTCCGCTTGATATTTGACAACTTCAGGGAGTTCTCTGAGATTCAGTGTTTGTTCACTTTGCGAACCATTGCGCCGCATTTTATTGTACGTGTTTCATGGATGACCTGTAAGATTTGAGTTTAGCAGCTGTTGTGATCTTAGAGGCTGTAGCTTGTAAGCTTGCATTTTAGCCCAGTTTGTTGCTTGTGGTTCATTAGCGGTCCTACCAGTTTTTTTATTAGCCAATCATTGCTTTCGGTGGGGCGTTTCTCTGAGAAATTATGAAAAAGCGGCAGCGCATTATCTGAACCTAAGCATATGCTCCGATGAGGCTGACAGTCTTGGATGGAGTCACGCCACTTATAACTAACATCTCTGTGGTCTACCTGAGGTTAGGTCTAGTTCTGAGGAAAGGAGCGCCAAATATAAAAATGATGCGTACGATATATGAAAGCTCGGTTGATTAGAAACAGCCTATGCTCGGTACTGAGTTGAAACCGTCGCCCACTGTTATCCGAGCGACATGATACCACGTTTAAACCTGCCACCTGAACAAGACTTTGGCCTCATGAAGGCGGCCAATCTAGGCTTTGGTGTCTCTGACCAAACTGATTGTGTCAGGGTTGTATGTTGATCCAGGAAAAGGCGACGTTGGCAGCGGTGTCACTGCAATCAATTAGACACATGTAGACAGTGGAAAAATTTCTGAACATCTGGCATCTGCAATCTGCTTTATATAACTTGCTAAGCGGATGACAGTCTACTGCTAACGGGAATCCCATCTACCAACGGGGCTGTGGCCGTCGTGTTGAGGAATTTGTCTACTCCAGCTTGACCGGTGGTGGGCGGTCGTGCAGTCACCCGAAGTGTATAACCAGTATCGGGTAGACAGTGCGGGTGCTGTTAGTTCCATACGTTGACTACTGTCATGGATTCTGGTCTCTGAAATGCAGCAGACATCGATACTCAACGTGTTTAATTTTCGAACGAGGGTAGTCTGTTGATATTTCTGTTTCGGAGTGTGAAGGTTGAAAGCACCTATATTAGTTCGCAATTTAGCTTTAAGGAAGTGACGAGGGAGGCCTAAAGCTCAAGGATAAGAGATACGACTTACGGACACGGTGTTACTGTGGCTAGCTCTGTCTGTTTTAAGATCTGTAGAATGATTATTAGAAATAAATTTCGAGAATGGTCTACTAACTAAGTTGTATAGGACTGCTCTATGCAGTAGATCGATCGATCTGGTTCATACTGTGAGACGGCCGATGCAGTATGCCTTGAAGTACCAACTGTTTCGTTGAGCATAATTGTGCGTATATACGCATTGCAACTCTCTTAAAATGGCACTCGGCCATTTTTCGGCGTCATATATGACGAATGTTAGCTAATGCATTACGTCGTTTCTTCTCCTTCGTAGATACCTCTACAGCAGTGTTACAAGTGGATGAGATGAGGCTTGTCAGTTAGTTGATCAACAGTCAAGCAATATGAACAGGGATGACTCAGTCTTTTAGTACCAGCTTGAAAACCTAGCGTACACAAACCAACCGTATAGCATAACCATCCCAGCTTGGTCTGTATGTTTCCTGTAAAAGAACTCAATGGAATAGTATCGTCCGCATACTCAGTACCAGTCAGCTTACTTTACGGAAGCCGCACTTTGAGTTCCTCGGCTCATCTGAATGCCCCCTCCAGAATACTCATGAAATACATGAGGAAGGGGAAGACCACGCAGCCCATGTCAAATGTCACTTGCAGTTTAGAATGCTTGAAATAGTTGCCCATAAATGCGCATTCTTCGCCCAGGAACTCTTCGGAGATGAAGGCATCCTTCAGAGAACATATTGGGCTTTAGTGCTTACGTGCACTGAATGAATGCTTTCCCAGGTACACGCAAGTAATTGCGGGAGACGGAAAGTATATTATACGATAATTACAATAGGTCTCAATCAGCGCTAAACGACACCGATACGCGGAAATAGCTAGGGAGGTTGAGGATCCGACCGTCGAGCGCGCGAGCAAGCCGGAAGTGTGTATGGCGCCATTGGCGCGCATAGACCGACAAGCATGCAAACAAACAAACGCGATCGCATGCAGCAAGCAGACGGCAGACAAAGATCCTTAAGATCCTATGTACAATGTGAACTAGATTTTGGGAAGAATTTTACACATCGTACAGCAGGCAGACCGGGGTTATCTCCAGGTCACTACAGGGCAACCGAATCAAAAGTGACCTTTGTGGAATTAGGGTCAGAACCTAGAGCTTTGTTATGTTCCAACAATTCGGGTGCCAAAGTCACTTCGGTTTTTGACTGAGGGTCGTCGGGAATGTCATAATTAGCCACAGTTCACCCTCTGTTCCGCAGCCTGTTGAAGTGCTCCACACGATGCTTATCCCATCTGTCGAAATCGCCGTGGTAAGCTGTAGATTTGTGTAGATTTGTATATATATATATATATATATATATATATATATATATAGTCTCAGTAACACCTTGTTGACTGCTAGTGTAAACACGATTAAATGAAAACAACAGTGAAACTTTTTCAAGCTGTTTGGCTTCCTCATTTCATTATTCCAGACGCTTATTTTGCAGACTGTTCGTAAGTTTGTGTTTCAGTTACGGTGGTGTCTGTCGTATTCGAAGTAAGGGAATCAGTCAGATTAGCAGAGGTCTATGTTTACGTTGTCGGCAGTGTTTTTTTGAAGCGGATGTTCCCACAATGGGTTTAAATATCTGCTGAACTTTCTCCGCAATGCGCACCCAATTCATGCCACTGTTGTGACCTGGAGAGCGTGTCTGTCAGTGCTGTTTGGGGAACATTTTGTACTCCCTCGTCCTACAGTTTCCAGTGGACTATTTTACGTTTGCGGGCAGACTCCGGGCAAACGACAAGATAGCAGGCACGAAGAAACGGCACGAATACTCCAAAGTGAACAACGTTTTTTTAACGGAGTGGCGCCGTTGGTTGCTGACAACCTTATGGTCAGTTTGCGTTTGCAGTTAAAAGTTGCATGAGATAATTTCCACGTGACGCATCGCCATTCTCTGTGTTGAAATGTGCAGTTTGATGTGTAGAGATCGTATGAGGCGCATAACTGTAACGGTCTATCACTCGTGTTAGCGCTTCGTGGCCGATCGGAACGTACGACCCAGCTGCTTCTTTCCCGGAGTGAGACAACTGTTAGGGTCAGGGTAAACCTGACCCGAAGAACACGATTCTGTTGTCAGAAATCCGATATCTCAAGTCGTTACTGAGATATGCATCGGCGTGGGATTCAAATATTTCTTCGCCTGCTGACGTTGCCACAGGGTCATTGATTTTCTATAAATATCGACCAGTTTCTCGTGTAAATTCGCAAAGCGTCTGGTGGCTAAATACATTGCTTATCCGGAGTCTGCTTTGTCCGTGTTCTCATTGGTTCTTGTCGTTCACAGTGTTGGGGCCAATCGGAAGGGGTTTCTAATCGCGTTATTCGTTCACCGTTGTTCGTGTCAGTTATTTGCGTTCGTGTTCAATAGGATTCAGTCAACAACGGCCAAGCCGTGGGTTCTTACCGCCGGAAAGTACAGTGATTTCTTAGCGTCTCAGTTGATCACTGGGAACATCTAAACCGTCTTCTCTATGGGTATATGCAGATGTGACAAATAAACGTCCTTCAATCTTTCCCGGCATCTTACCATACTTCCCCCGTGGACTTCAACCAAGTTTAGTAGCACACAAGTGATAATTCACTGGAATCCATTCGAGCAATGTTTGCTCCCTGGCTAGGGTAACATGCGGTGTACTTATTCATGTATTTCTTCTTTCATCGTGAGCGTATCACATTAGGAATGTATTATTCACTGAATACTTCATCTTTCAACAGGATTACTCATTTTAGGTTCCTTCAAACTGTTATAGTGATTCCGTTTGAGCCTTGTTCTCACAGCTTTTAACCATTTCTTTTTCGAAGGTCAACCTGCAAAAGGTCACCACTTTGTCTAAATGGACTTAGCCAGCTGGATCTATCTGAACCTCCCGCTAACGGAACTGGTTTTCATCAAGATGGCTCCCTAACTCAGGTGAGCACCGTAAATGTTGCTAACTGTTCACATATCTCTTACGCCCTAGTAACAAATTGTTCATGGTTTTGTTTTTGTAAGCAATTATTGTTCTTCTTCTTTTACAGTGGAAAAGGAATGGTCTGAAGAATTACGGTAGTACATGTTACCTCAATGCGTTCTTGCAACTCTACTTCCGGTTCGATAAACTGCGTCAAGCGGTTTTTTCACTGTCAGATGAACGTGAGTTGTGTACAAATAAGGTTTGTTTTATGCGTCTTATCTCCGTATTCTTCGAAATGTCACATTTCTCAGTCTAACTATCGATTTATCAAACAAAATAGCCCCTGATACCTTTCTTGAATATGGGAACTATTATCGAGTGACCCCAGCACGGAGGGATGGTCTCCGTCGTCCACACAAGTTGAAACAACTGAGTCAATGCCTCTACTAACGCCTCTCCACCTTCTTTGAAAAGTGCCGGCACGAGATCATCTGGGCCAGCAGCCCTATTACGATTAAGAGCCGAAAGGCAATTGCGAACCTCAGTCTCAGTGGGTGGTTCCAAATCTACCGACCAGGGTGCTACATCACAAGTTTGTGGCGGCAACGCAATAGAAGCAGCAGGCCAACTAAATTGACCCTCAAAGTGTTCTGCCCAACGCTCTAACCTTCTGGACTTATTACAGATTAGTGTACCATCTACCTCGCTGATAGCTTCACTGACCGACGGTCGCCTGGGACCGGTGGCACGGATCAGCTTAAACAGTTTACCGATGTTCCCTGAGGCAAATGCGGTTTCCATTTCCTTAACTTTTTTCCACTAACCAAGCCTCACGATCAGCCTTTAGACTACGTTTCAGTTTCCTACGGATATCTCTTCTAGACTTGTGTGAACTACCAGGAGGAACCTTCCGTCTGGCTTCTAACAACTCCAGGGATTTCTCTGAAATCCAATGTTTGTTTACCCATGTACCCCTGTGCCGCAAGCTACACTACCTGCTTCACAAACGGCCTGTGAGACTTTGAGTCAATCAGCTTTTAGAATCTTCGGAGTGAGTACCACTAAGGCAGCTTTCTAAGCTGGTTTGGTAATTATGCCTTACCGATGGTAAAGCCAGTTTCTCAACAGCTAACCGTTGCTGTCGGTGGGGTCGTTGCCCAGCAAAAGTAAGAACAAAACGGCAACGTACCAACGCATGATCTGAATCCAAGTACGTGCTCCAATAAGAACGACAGTCTTGAATGGAACCCCGCCACCTATAACTAACGGCTATGTGGTCTATCTGAGACCAGGCCTGATTCGGAGAAGGCGGGCGCCAAGTATAGCATTGACGTGCACGATGCCTAAAACCAGTACTGGCTAAAAATAGATTATGCTCAGCGCACAGCTGCAACAATCGCCCACCATTATCTGATCGATGTGATGCTATCCCAAACCTACCACCTAAACGAGATTCGGCTTCACCAAGGCGACCGACCTGGGCATTCATATCTCCGGCCAGAACGACTATATCAGAGCCACGTGTCGACCGAAGGAGAGTGGCCAGATCCGAGTAAAATGCGTCCTTGACGCCGATGTCACTACAGTCAGTAGGAGCATAAGCAGACAATGAATAAATTTCTGAAAGTTTTGCGTCTAGAGCTGGTTTTAACAGAACCTGCCAAGCGGACGGCACAAAGTCTACTGTTAACAGGAATCCAATCTACTAATGCGGCTGCGGCCGTCGTGCTGAGAACTATACCTACCCCAGCCTGACCTGTAACAGCGGCTGTGGAGTCACCCGAAGTGTATAACCAGTATCGGGTAGACAATGCGGGTGCTGTTAGTTCCATACGTTGACTACTGTCATGGATTCTAGTCTCCGAGATACAGCAGACATCAACGTGCAACGAGTCTAGCGTTCGTGCGAGAGCCGCTTGCTGACCTATCTGTTTTAGCGTGCGAACGTTGAAGGCACCTATATTAATTCGCGTTCTAGGTCTAAGCAAGGGACGAGGGAGGCCTGAAGCTGAAAGGCAAGAGACGGAACTTACCGGCTCAGTGTTACCACAGTTAGCTACATCTGTTGTGGGACCTGTAGAGTAATTATCAGAAATGGAGGTCGGGAGGGGCCTGAGAGCTAAATTTGATAGGACAGTGGGGGGGGGTCAGCAGTAGCATGTTTTCGCCTATCCACCCTGCTGTATGCAGCAGATAGGGCGACCCGGTTTATACTGCGAGACGGCCGATGCAGTATGGATTACTGTGTTGTGAATATTCATGGTTGTGTGTGGGCTGAGATACTGCCAGGACGCCCAGACCTAGACAGGAGAACGATTAGGGTTCTCAACCAAAGCCTTTGGCTCAAAAGCCTGTACCGCAAGGCAGCGGTTGGGTGGCAATGTACCAGAACTGGTACTTTTTCCGGAAAAAGATGCCAACCTTCTTCCAACCCCCCTGGAGGACCAGGAGACTGGTTTGTCAGACCTCTACCCATTGGCCTGCCTGGTATGAGTGACTCTATCGGTGTGGTGACCACACCGTCCAGTTTAGCCCAATAGGTCATCGAGATGCGCAAGCCGTCACACCACGTCAAGGTCCAGTCTCATCGAGCAGAATGAAGTAACAACAATAAACCTGTTCCCCATGGAGTAGAGACACTCGGACGCGCTGGTGCTAATGTCATTCGCAAGGCTAACTAAAAACCGCTAGATGATTGGTAACTACCTTAACATGTGCCCATAAGCATCATCATCATCACAATTCCTTCCACATCAAAAAGGTATCCCCTCCCAAAGCGGTTGAGAGCCGGTGGTTGTTGACACCAATCGTTAGATTATGTAACCACCGATCAGTTCAGTGTTTAACGCAATCTGGAAACGGAGAGGACAACTCGTGACCTATGCCATGACAAAAACGACAAGGAATATCAATCAATTACAATAACAGAAGCATAAAATCACTATACTCTCGCCCTCTCAAAAGAAACCGTCGAAAACTCTGACAGCGCGGGATCTTAGGCCCTTATTTCTGAAAGTCCAACAGCAGATGAAACGACAACCCATTACGACACTACCTGATAGATTTCGGATAATACAGTACTTGTCGCGAAAATAATGTCTGATGCCCGTAATGCATCTCTGCTTCACCAACTAAATATTTGACCGTTCACACTTGACTGTTTTGATCACAGTTCGTACCTAAGATGCTTTATGGCGTTTTATTCTGGCTAGGATGAATGTACCCCCTTAACAGTATTTTTTGAAAAAGGCCAACAGTAGCATGTAAGATGTCTTGCGCAGTGACATTTCGTTCGCATCTCATCGGTTACTTTTGCGAAATTAACATACACATTATATAGTGGGGGAGCAAGCAGCTAGGCGAAATCGATCTAATCATGTCTGAGACGGTCAGTCAGGTGACCAAAGCGGAAGCATCAAGATGCAACTGAAGCGTACTCATTGTGAACATGAAATAGAATTGCTGTGGTTCAAA
>LOND01001149.1:20381-30608 GCA_014220965.1 Paragonimus kellicotti
TTCAGAGACACAAATGGTCGAAAACGGGCACTCTTTGAACATTCTCCGGACGAATGGACAAGGTTTCACAACCGCGCAATGTGGTTGTTCACACAGTGACATTATAAACCCCGACTTTTGCCGAAAGGCTGATTATGCCGACACCATAGATGGCGTACGTGAGCAAACGCTACCCGAGCTTCAGCTGAACGATTTGTAATCTCGTCGGACATTTCACCAGTGCTGATGCACTCCCCATGGTATATGAACGGTTAACTGTCAATACTAAAAACGGGTATAGCGTCCTACCGGTCTTCAAACAACACTTCACCTAAAACACAAAACTAATACCAAACCTACTAACTGAAACCTATAAGCTATCTAAGACGTATTGGGTTCCCCGTGGACCCTCATTGATTACAGCAATGTCGTCTGAACACTCCAGATCTGGAAGTCTTGTGCCTGGGTGCATTTCCACACAATTATGTTCGTAAGTTGTTAGGACATACTCTAAGATCTTTTTCACTTGCAAAGTTGAGTAGGACGTGGAAGGTTGGACAGTCTTGTTACATCTCACTTGAGATGCCAGGAGTCAGCGACAAACCACCATGTCCTAATCCCTAGTATCAAGAATTCGAGTGATCGTGTTGAAATCTACGGTTAGCAGGTGATCCAACGATTATACCACACATGGCGGTATCGTACATATTGCATCAAAAAGTCGATCAATTAAGCATGCTCCTTATTGTTCAACTCGCACGTCCTCACACTTAACGCTTGCTCACGTTGATGAACTGGAATTGCAGTCGACAACGGAGCACTTTCACTTACACGTCATGTGCACTTCTGGCTGTTTTGTGTGTGTGGCTGACGCCTTCTGTCGTGAGTTTCTTGCTTGTCATTTCTCGTCAGTTGGTCCGATTTTGTTGACTGGTGACTCACCCGTGTCCGCGATCCACTAGCCATTGGCTTTTGGCCATATCTCACCACCGCATTGAAATATTCCACCGAGTGTCGAGATAATCGCGCCTCCGATGTGATTATCCATCACAGTATGCATTACATACCGTGTGTTTGTTCAGTATGCCTCACTGTCATCCAGCGATCGTTGTCATAAGCTATAGACAAGTGCTCTCGGATAGGTGCAGGATGTTTATCAGTTTGTGTTCGACGACGGCGTGGTCTCCCACGGAATCGCTGAACAAACTGGGCCCGTACCAGCACATGATCAGAATCCATGTAGGCGCTGCAAGTTTGTTACAGATAGCCATATCGTCGATAGCTGATGGCCATATGGTCGATTTGTAACCACAATTGACTCGATGATGGACGTTTTCAGGTAGCGCATTAATGTCCACTGCGCTGAAAGTTGGTTGTCGCTGTGAACTGACCATTGTCGGCACAAAGCTGTGACAGACTTTCATCGTTGTCTTTTCGACGAATATCGTAAGGGTGGTAGCACCTATCTACCTACATGGGCGTTCAGGTCTCTAGACAAGATTACAGTGTACACGCTCCACGCGGTGTGCTGAAGGTTGGTGAATTGATAATAAAAATCTCCGTTCACTGCCCCGGGGCTATGATCTTCCAGTGCATGTGCCGCAACAACAAACTGATAGCATCTGTGTTGGGCACCTCTTGGCGCTGTTTCCGTACTTTTGGGTCTGACAGCACAAAGTCGGCTGTTGACGAGTATCTAGTCAAGCGGCGTCTATTCTGCGTACCTATTTATGGCAAATCTAACACCGGTTTGACCAGTGGCCTGAGCCGCAAGGTCTCCAGACAGGTACACATTGTATGTGCGTTGTGATTTAGGCGACGGATATTAAGAATGAGATACTGCGCTAGAACCCCAAAACCATGTTTTACTAAGACGACATATATATTAGCAGTGTGCTTGTGAGAGTTGCCTGTTGGCCTGTCTGCATACGTGGCTAGATATTAAAGTTGGCAATCTTGTACGGTGTTCGGAGAGGGTCAATTAGAGGTTTGTGCCGATCACGCAGGGACATCACCCTGGTGTTTGATGCACTATCTTTTTGGTTGATTTTTATCGCAGGTACCCAACGATGTATATTTTTGGTGCCCATCCGAAAACACGTTGGAAGTTAGGTAGGAAATCATTTAACAGAGAGGGAAAGATGGGATAGATCACCTCGGCGCATTGGAATGTGACTTGAGAGGGAAACCGATGAATGGCACCTCTGCAAAAGGGTTACAGTAAAATCGTGAGAAGAAATTCATAATAAAAGGTTCATAGTTGTTGGAGTAGGATACCTATTGATTGCCCTGGTCGAGAAAAGGTGTGCAGCTCGTGGTCTTTGGTTAAAACACCAGCTAAAAAATGTGTTCACTGTTGTTTCCTTATGCATACTATTCTTTTGTGATGTTTCTCTCTTTTCTGAGTGACGCCCCCAACGCATTTAATATACTCTGAAAATCCGTGCAACCTCATTCTGATTCTCGTGGCATCCAGTGTACTGCGCTTATATCGTGGCTTTCAGTACATCCACCGATCAGGTTCTCTTCATAATTATGAACAACTTACTCTTGTGATGCCTGAAGATCGTTCGTTTGCACCTCCATTGGACACTGCTAATCACACACATCCCAGCCACTGCCAGGCGACACTGTTGACGGTCGAGTTCACGATTACAGTTTGTCGACGTTTTCGACGAGTGAAACCTTTTTTCTCCCTTAATATCCTGGGTGTTCTTATGACGGGGACTTGACGCTGGTTTACTTCACCATCCACGTCCAACGGTTACTCGTGCTGTATCTGCGACCGGACCTGTCAGTAGGTCACTGGGTAAGCGCCGCTTAGCTGCCACGTCGTTTATTGGTCAATCAGGCATATGGAAAGTCAGCCAATCATACGCAAGGTATGATCGGGCCGGCTAGCTGACCACATTTTATAGCAGCACACTCTTTACCGAGCCCCCCTTCTAAAGTGTAGTCAGATATCCGTCCCATTCCTACTTAAGCTTGAGTAACAATCGTGTGGCAAAAATTTCCCATTCTATGTTTCAAAGTGATGTGTTTTTGATGAGTTAGTGAGTCTGCTTGGTGGCTCTATTTTACGATGGTTAGTTTGCGTGTCTTATTCACTTGTGGGCTGTGATATTGACGCTTGTAGCGAGATAGCCGGATTGGGACAATGCTGATGTTACAGAGGTTTGACTTAGAAACTTCCATTGGATTCTAAATCAATGAACAAAAAGTGGTGGTGCTGTTGCAAAATTTGATTGTATCAACAACCTTTTTTCCTTTTTGTATCACAAGTTGTCTGATACCGTGTAATACACTAATGTCTCCACTTCGGGCATATACTCGTAGGTTGCCCAGATCTGATGAAGTGATTGAAGTTGGAACTTTTTTTTCCATATCCACGGTAATCAGCTTTCCTCATCACTAAACCACCGCTAGCACATTAACCGAAATCAAGGTTGAGCTCAAGACTACTCAGCGGTACTGACATTATCTACGTGCCGGTGTTTATGAATTCTTTCTCGGGTTTCTCCGATTACTTCTGTTCAGATTTGGACTCCTTGACTCCATTTCCTGTTTGTTTATCGCCTGGAGGCATACACCATGTCAGGTTAACACTCAAGTTATTCTCAAATAGGTTACCAGTGAGGGCTGTATTTGTTGATCTACAATCAAAAAGTCTGTGGGTTCATTCTCGACACTCATAATTAATTGATTTTAACGTTACGGATAACTGATGCTACAAAACGATGTGGTTTATTTTTTGTTCATTTCCCCTAACTTCCTGAATATGTTCACTTTGTTCAGGATGCACCGGAGTTCCACTGCTTATTTATGCATCTCTTAGAAGCTCGATTTCAAGAAGCCGGACTCTCTGTCGTGGAGGATTTCATACGTGGCGAATATGTTTATGAGACGAGGTAATAGTTTCCATGCGCTCGCTTTCCTACATCATAACAGAACGAATGAATACATTTTTTTAATTTGTCGCTTTGATTTGCTTTCGTTTGCAGACTTTTCAAACATAGAGCTGATTCCGTGTAGGGGATATGGTGTTTCTTTTTATCTACCTTATTTCCTATGATCATCAACCTTCCCTAACAGATGATACATCGGATCATATGTTATTCTGCTGAACAATGTATATAGAGCACATTAGGGTTTACAGTATGCTAAAATGAGGCTACCTGTTCTGTTCTTAGCCGGAAAAAACAGTGTTTGATGTTGTCCGCATTTTTGACTGCATTCAACTTGTGTTCATCTTTTCAAGTCCTCATTTTAACTTCACCACTTTAGCTGTCTCATGTCAGATTATCGGATATTTGTGCTTATTCGTTTGTTAATAGTATTATTGCTTTTCATATTCAAGTTCACAACGTTTGTTAAAACTGGATCGGAAAGTGATTGGAGGTCAAGTAACACGTTCACGATTAATTGGTTGCGCAACTAAAAAAGTTGAGGTTGGAACAAAGTTCTTATGGAAACACATGTTGGAGCTCATGAAAATCTGTTGATAGACTGTCTTTAGTTTATTGGTGGCAGCCCTGTAGATCAGTGTGCTTTGCTTGCATTTATGAACTAATTTACCTCCAAGCGATATGTGATTATAGCGTTGTGGTTGATTCTCATGAATTGTTTAATCCAAACTGGCTAGTTGTTTGATCTTTATATTAGCTTATTTTGCTGCACAATCTCTATACGGAAAAGTATACATACATATTGTATGTTCGTGTACTAGCAACTTGTCTTTCGAGTTCAATCTTGACAATCCGATTTTGCTAAATCAGCCTCGCAGATTTGTTACAGGGAAGCGTCTTCTGAGAGCTGAATATACACGACAATAAATTTGTCCACGGAAATACTTTCTTCAAATGAAAGTTGTTTGTCGTTTTACATCCTAAGCCTTATCTCGTGCGATGTTTAGCAACTAACTTTGGAACGATTAATTCACCCGCATAACCACTTTCCAGTGTATTATATTAGTTGATTTTCCCACTCTAATCATCAGATTTGATTTCAAAATTCATTTTGTTTTGTTTGAGGCTGAACGTTGTTAAATTTGACGTGTTGATCTGCGATAGACACATTTCGATGTTGTTTCTTGTGTTGTGATCAATTGTCCACACGTGAAAAGGTAGATAGTTGGTTCGTATTCCTTTTCTGAAATGTCCTCATTGTTCTGAAGGTGAAATTACCACTTTGCTTCAGTTGTTCGCAGTGTGACTTCATTTCCAAGCGACCTGCCAAATTTTTGGAATTATCCCTGAAAGTCTCTTCAACTTCTTTGGTAGAATGCATTCGGGACTACTTCAAGGTATGTATTGGATCACTCCAGTAGTTCTTTGCATTCGTTATTCATGCGCATCACTGTTGGCATTGATAACCATACACTTTCAGTCTTTTTGTGCTCTCTCTATTGTATTCATAGATCTCGTCGTTAATGCAAACACTGGCAATCTTCCAAGCTAGAAAAATTGCCATCCTCTGATCCCCAAAGTCGTGGTTGGTATAACGTTGGTTTCTTATTTTGGAAATCTCGCACCATTTCCAGCTAACTACCACTTACGCACTATCTTGCGATGCTGGCTTTCGTTGCATCTTGAGTGAACACTGTACTCCTTTACTCGTATAGTTCTGAACGTTTTATCAGTTTCCGCAGTCAACATACAACGGCGAATTTATACGTAACAGGCAATTTCAGACTACATCGGCTCTCTCACAACGTAAACCGGGTCTCCGTATCTGTGATGTCTAACAGCATAGATAGGCGAACTTATACTACCGACATTTCTTCATCCATTGTCACTTCTAACTTAGCTCTGAAGCTCTTTCCACTCGTAACTCTAATGGTTATTTCTCAGACCCCAGAATTAGAGTGGCTGGCTCCAGTAGCCATATTCCGGTAGATCCCTCTCCTCGTTTCTTTTGTGAGATCCTGTTCTCATCAATCTGGTGCTTAGACTCAGAGTGCCAATCAAGTTAGATGCCTCTCTCATCCATGCTCTGGAATGGATAGATCAGCAGACTGCTCTAGCTTGTACGCTAGATACTCTGAAAGTCGATGTCTGTTGGGTCTCGGAAATCACATTTGGAAGTTTCAGCTTGCGGAGTGAATTGATGGCACAATAATTCTTCGTTGGATATTGAGTATACACATAAACTGATTCATAAGCTGCTGTCGCTGGCCAACTTCTCAAATGCCTGTTCGTGATATCTGCCTGTTATTCTACCGACTGGCAGTAGTGACAATGTTAAGATGCCCTCGACAAGGAATTAACTGTAGCTCCGATATCCTTATGCTTGTACTGAGGTGTGAACGAAAAAAGTGACTCAGTTGATCGTTGTCGAATTGCACTTGTATACTAAATTTGGGTTAACTTCAAATCACTCAAATAATGGCGAGTGATTGTTACAACTCTGTGTTGAATACCGGCTGTTTTTAACAAAATGGATCATATAGCTGTTAGTTGTAGATAGTGTGACTTCATCGAGGATTGCCAATCCTACTGGATTATCTGTGTGGTCTCCTGTCATGTTCCTGTCTGCTGTTGCTTCATACGGTTTGCCAGGTGGTTTTCTCATCAATCGCAATTCCTGGCGGTTGAGAAACTGACCCTGCGTTTGGTGAAACAGGCTCATCAGACTGGCTTAGGATATGTACTAAGTCATTCGACTTTTCGGAGCCGCAACTCCGACCGGGTTCAAATTTCACAGACATCATAGGAAGCAGGTACTGCTGTCTGTAGTGCAGTGATTCATGGGTATAATGAGCGTTTGATCTCAGAAAAATCCTTGGAGGTATCAAACCGCGAGTGGAATCTCCAGGCTGACAGTTCGCATGACAAGTTGAAGATGACTGGCATAATGAATCGCAACTGTAGCTTGACCACATGGCAAGAAGCCTGGCTAACCGTTAACTCCTCTGCGACGGAAGATGTTTTCGCATCGGGGATTATTGGTCAGTTGTTGTTAACTTATTCGCTTTTCTGATCCCGAGAGACTGGCAAATCTGTTTAATTGCCAGACAATATGCTTATTAAAAATGAAGGAAGCTAGCTGGTTTGGTCAGACACTTTGAGAGTCAATTCCGATGACTGCCTGCATCCACCTGATTATGTCCGCGTGTTTATGAAGCGGTATTGTGGTGTGTCAGCCCAGAACTGCACACGTACACTGGAGCCATTGTTTATCTCATGACCTTGAAATGATTGGCCTTCTCGCGTGCTGCTATTCAACAATGGTAGTGAGACATTGGCGCGGGTGTCTCTGTTAGTTGAAGTGAGTCTGTGGTAGTTCTCATATTCAGAGAACGGGCTGTGAGAGCTATACTGGATTTAACCACCTATCATAACTCATCATAGGTCAATCATAGACAGCAATACAACATGGTTCACACTGAGGCTTAACTGCCACACAACCACAAGAAGAACAAAGGAAAAAAAAACTTATATAGAAGAAAGAAGAAAACAGAGGAGGGGAGGGAAGGGACCTAACTACTAAAAAATAGCTACGTCTATATTCAAACATACAACATCAAGGCGCCTACACCTTGCAAACAAACAACCGAGCTGTGAGTGAAAGTAAGGCGTCATCAGCAAGACAGCTTCCTTACGGCTTTCACTGCCCCGCATCATTAAGTGCACTCACTTCACAGACAACTCGGACAAACAACAACAACATTCACGCCATCGAGCTCGGTTAGTCGCCAACTCATCTGAGGCCTTCAGACACCGACTCTGTCAATCGCGAGGTCCTAGCCTGGAAGGCGAACTCGACCTACAGTAGCTAATCCCTAGGTGAACGATGTGTCATTGTCTACGCCAGGTCATCATCTGGCCACCTCGCACCTTATGCTAATTGGTCACAGCGTAGACAGAGAGGGTTGGGTGTAACAGACAACTAGTTGGTATCTTCAGTACATGACCCAACCATCTCAAGTCTGTGCAAATGTAGCGACTGAACAAGAGAACTCGTTTGACAATCAGTGCCAAACACCCGCTTCCTAACCTCCTCGTTGCTTACTCGCTGGTGCCACATACGAGCGATTGAACGCAGACATCGGTGGTCAAATACCTGGAGACGGTTCACGTCCTCTACCCTGAGTGGCCAGGTTTCGCTGCCGTAAAGTAATACAGCCCTCACTGTTGTCTGATATACACGATCCTTATGCTTCAGAGAAATACCTCTCTGTCATCATAGGTGTCTCAGATTAGCGAACACCGCCTTATACTTGCAAATACGCGCTTCTATTTCATTCCCTACACCTCCACACCGTCGCCGATGCAGCTTCCCAGGTATACAAACCGATCAACAATCTTGAACTACATGCTAACATTAAATCTATGTGATCACAACAATCTTGCAAAAGCACTTTGCATTTGAAGCTGCAAAGCGCATTCCGAAGTATTTAGCAGAACGCCAAATAGCGTGCAGTGTTGTTGTGCAGCTTGAGAAGTTGTCAAACAGCAGTACCTTATCGTCAGCATAATCAAGATCAGTCAGTCTTTCACCAGATAGGAGGTCCACGCCGGCATCATTTGAGTGCCGCAGACAATCCTCCATTATTTCGTCTATGACAAAACTGAACAAAAAATGACGAAAGGAGACAGCCTTGACGTAGCCGCTCAGGTGCGAGAAACGTGTCAAGCAGTTCACCGTAAACCCTAACCTGAGCTGAAGTATGGGAATAAAGCGCCGACAGTATGTTCACATACTTAGTCGTAACACCCTACGTTTAAGCGACTCTAAAAGTGTAGATCGGTCTACCGAATCAAACGCACCTTTATAGTCGAGGAATATGGCGATTGTTGGCCGGCGGTACACATGACGCTGCTCCAGAATTTGACGAAGGGTAAAAATGTGATCTATACAACTCCCGCGCCGGGCGAAACCATGCCTGTTCTTCCCTAATATCTACCTCCCGAGCTTCATTAAGTCGACGAAGCAAAATGGATGTCAGAACCCTCGAAATGACTGGGGTCAAACTAATCCCTCTATGGTTTTCGCAAGAGCTCCTCATACCTTCCTTGAATATGGGAACTATTATCGAGTGACCCCAGCACGGAGGGATGGTCTCCGTCGTCCACACAAGTTGAAACAACTGAGTCAATGCCTCTACTAACGCCTCTCCACCTTCTTTGAAAAGTGCCGGCACGAGATCATCTGGGCCAGCAGCCCTATTACGATTGAGAGCCGAAAGGCAATTGCGAACCTCAGTCTCAGTGGGTGGTTCCAAATCTACCGACCAGGGTGCTACATCACAAAGTGTATGGCGGCAACACAATAGAAGCAGCAAGTCAACTAAATTGACCCTCAAGGTGTTCTGCCCAACGCTCTAACCTTCTGGACTTATTACAGATTAGTTTACCATCTATCTCGTTGATAGCTTCACTGACCGACGGTCGCCTGGGACCGGTGGCACGGATCAGCTTGAACAGTTCACGGATATTCCCTGAGGCAAATGCGGTTTCCATTTCCTTATCATTTTTTTCACTAACCAAGCCTCACGATCAGCCTTCAGACTACGTTTCAGTTCCCTATGGATATCTCTTGTAGACTCGTTGTGTGAACTACCAGGAGGAACCTTCCGCCTTCTAAAACTCAGGACTTCTCTGAAATCAATGTTGGTTCAGCCCACGTAACCCTGTGCCGCAAACTACGCTACCTGCTTCACAAACGGCCTGTGAGACTTGAGTCAATCGGCTTTTAGAATCTTCCCAGTGAGTACCACTAAGGCAGCTTTCTGAGTTGATTTGGGAATTATGGCTTACCGATGGTGAAGCCAGTTTCGCAACAGCTAACCGTTGCTGTCGGTGGGGTCGTTGCCCAGCAAAAGTAAGAACAAAACGGCAACGTACCAACGCATGATCTGAATCCAAGTACGTGCTCCAATAAGAACGACAGTCTTGAATGGAACCCCGCCACCTATAACTAACGGCTATGTGGTCTATCTGAGACCAGGCCTGATTCGGAGAAGGCGGGCGCCAAGTATAGCATTGACGTGCACGATGCCTAAAACCAGTACTGGCTAAAAATAGATTATGCTCAGCGCACAGCTGCAACAATCGCCCACCATTATCTGATCGATGAGATGCTATACCAGACCTACCACCTAAACGCGATTCGGCTTCACCGAGGCGGCCGGTCTGGGCATTCATAGATCCGGCCAGAACGACCATATCAGAGCCAGGTGTTGACCTGAATAGATCGGCCAGATCCGAGTTAAATGCGTACTTGACGCCGATGTCACTACAATCAGTA
>LOND01001149.1:39651-51074 GCA_014220965.1 Paragonimus kellicotti
CATGATATGACGTTGCGTGTCACATGACATTGAACAGCTTGTGTACTGTATGCAGGGAAACTTAACTAAAATTAGTGGCTTCAAAATACATTCCGTTACCTATCTGAGATACTTGCTTGCAAGCCATTCTGCTACATGTCTTGGAGAATCCGCCCACCTGTAGTAAATATATTCTCAGCGTATGAACACCATTGTTCTTTCCAGTTGGCTCGCGTTCAGTGGGCGGATTATATGAACGGTTATTCCTTTGCCGACGTGTTTTTAGAGTAACTGACTTCACGACCGATTATGTGGATACCCAAAACGCTCAGCTTGTGCGTGTTGCGTCGTACACTATTCATGTCTCATTGAAACAGCCTTAATAAGCCCCATGAACGTGATCATTGGTTGTGAATCTCCTGAATTTTCTGCCGAGTCCAATGAGAACGTGTTACTCTATAAGTCTACGACTGCTCAGGCAAACCCATTAGCGTTTATAATTGCTTTTAGATCGTATATTATTTTGTATTTTATGGCGCGCCAACGTCCGTACGATCTCTGTTAATTGTTACACTTTTTACCGTTTTCTCCATCACTTCGTTTGCCACTGTCATTGGCTGCATTAGCCCTAGCTAGCTTAGTTATGCCTTAATCGGGGTGCCCCAGCGTGTACTCAATCTGGGCGGGTGCTACCAATGATGGGTATACAACAATAATTTCATTCGATCAACTAATTCACATTTTACAAGACTTCTCTTCTTTAAGGGCGGTCACGTTGTTGTCAGTTTCCACATACCGTCATTTCAATTCTACTTGTATAGAGACCTATTTTGGCTGGATACTGCAAACAGAGATACTACCCGATTTCCCATCAAATACAGTACGCAGTACTAACATACTGGTGTACGGATAACTCACCGGTTTACTTTTTTCCATTCATATCACAGGTGTAACTCACTGCCGCCTGTATCGACTGTGTGGTGTGCTTCTTCATATTGGTGCACAGCCTACATCCGGTCATTATGTAGCCGTTGTTCGCGATTCCAAGCGCTTGATTACAGGTGATGGGGCGCATGGGTTACAAGAACCTGTTCAGGACGAAAACGAGGATTGTTGGAGTGTCTGTAATGATGTAGAGGTGGGTTAGTGTTATTTTTCTTCAACTGCCATCCTGCTGATCAAATTTTCTACTGTTTTATGCTGGATTGTGGTGTCAGTTTCTCGTGCATTCCTACATGTGCGTATACCCATTTCTACTCGTTGAAGTTGTCCTCAACTTTGAGCCCTAAATGAACCAGATGAGTGATGATATGGGATGCAGCAATTACTTACTGTGTGCTATGTCATTTCTGTTCACATTCGCTCCCTCGATGACCTTGAACGGATGAACACTTTAGTTTATTCGACAACTTACCCTGTTCACTTTTGTCCACGCAACGGATGTCGCATCAACCATCAACTTTCGTGCATTACATATCTTTTCGCATTGAGATTGACCCGTAGTACGTCGTTCTGTCCTTTTTTTTAAAGGTGTGTACCATTCCGGCATCGCAGTTCCTCTTGTCCAAAATCAACGGATCCAGCAAATCTCTACAATCACTGTGCTCCAATTCTGATTCTAAGTGTGTTGCTGCTGCTGAGGATCACCAACCGGTGCCGCCTGCCAAACGCGCAGCGAACTCTCGTACACACCGGGCTAAAAAGCAACGACAGGATGCCCTGCACACATTGAATTCAGAAAGCCTCGGTTCATCTGATGGTCCAACCGAGTCCACTGCCCCTTCTGAACCGATGATCCCTTCAGAGTCTTCGGAGTGTCTGTCCCAGAGCTCCGTCCGATGGCATTCCTCGTCGAATGCCTACATGGTTTTCTACCAAGATGTTAATGACTGTCGTGAAGTGCAACGTAAGCTGCCGTTTTTTGTACTTTACTGACAGTTTCTGTATTTCGTACCGTTTGTAAATTTCTTCTAGGTTTTGGATCAATTAGGGAATGCCTCATAAACAGTGCTACTGTTTACCTACTTTTTTATAGAGATTTCGAGTGTATGTTTCTCATGTACGTTTTCAGACTTAGAAATTTGACCATACTTCTTTCCCTTAAACAACCAAGCCTCCCGTAAACCACGGCATTGTCTGGTACGCGTTGAATTGTCTTCCAGTGGGCATTATTATACGACGATGTAGTTATTTCAAATTGGAATTGTCCAATCAGACAGCAAGCATTGAAGCTACACTTTCAATCCTTATTCATTCTTTATCACTCATCTATTCATACATCACATTAGGAGCAACTATTTTTCTAGATGATTCCGTCACTCGCACTGTTCTCATCAATACAGTGTGCAAATATAAACACAACAGAATTAAAGCAAAAATTGCTAAAAACAAATGTGCAATTGAACTGCGTTAGATTCAAACTGTAGGTTAATAACATTTGAGCACATCATTTCATCTAATGAGTAAAAGTCGAGGTTTTCATGAATCCTAATCAGGCCTGGTCTCAGATAGACCACATAGCCGTTAGTTATAGGTGGCGGGGTTCCATTCAAGACTGTCGTTCTTATTGGAGCACATGCTTGGATTCAGATCATGCGTTGGTACGTTGCCGTTTTGTTCTTACTTTTGCTGGGCAACGACCCCACCGACAGCAACGGTTAGCTGTTGAGAAACTGGCTTTACCATCGGTAAGGCATAATTACCAAACCAGCTTAGAAAGCTGCCTTAGTGGTACTCACTCCGAAGATCCTAATAGCTGCTGGACTCAAATCTCACAGGCCATTCGTGAAGCAGGTACTGTAGCATGCGGCACAGGGGTACATGGGCTAAACAAACATTGGATTTCAGAGAAATCCCTGGAGTTGTTAGAAGCCAGACGGAAGGTTCCTTCCGGTAGTTCATCATCAGTAATGCATTCTCTTTGCACGGCTGGGTTTCAAACTCACTTACAATCACGAGTGGTACATTAAACCTAGTCCGCCACTTTTTGCAAGTCTATTGCCCGTCTCCATTGCTGTAATTTTTCCAGTGCGCGCTGATCACGTGACACAATGTTCGCATCTCGTGACTTCCGACGATTTGCGGTGTCACTCTGATACTAGCCATTTTCTGCGCCACTCACTAGACCAGAGTTGAGTCATGCAAGCGAGTGATTAATTATGATCGACAATTGTTTATTGCTCATGAGCAACCTCACCAGGTTCACGGGGAGTGAGGGACTATTCATACATGACAAGAAGGGCTACTCATGTGATCATCGATTGGAGTCAGCAGGATGGTTACTGTCCTTCTGTGAATCGATCTGACAGTATGAGCATCCACTGCAGATTTGGTTGAGTCTCAACATCTGGTAATGTGTTCGTGTTCAGTGTAAGGTCGATGGCTCAGTGGTTAACACGGCTGTCTCATAAAAACCTGGCCAGAGTTCGCGTGCTTGCCGTGACAGGGATATGCCTTACTGACGATTTCCAAAAGAGCGAACTCCGATTATCTGGTGCCCATTTTCGAAAGTGATTGGCGAAGGCGTCTGTCGGAATGCGAAAGCTGTGCCGAATCGTGAGTAATATTCAGTGGATTTTAATACTCCTTTTACCTAGAAGGGCAAGTCCACTACCTTTAGTCGCAAGCTGTTGCAAGGAGCCTTAAAGATGACATAGACGCCCCATTGAAACTGTAGAATGGGGATAAAGATATTGAAGAGTTTTAGGTGTACCGGGCCCGTCGATCGTCTAGCAAATCTGCCGTTTCCGGATAATCCCAGCTGTGAACAGGATGATTCAGGTACATATCGGAAAGCGAATCCACCCACTCACGGACATGATTGCTACATTATTCGACGCGGCAATCAATCCAAGTGTTCTGAAAATATCTAATCTCACGAATCCGTCTGTTTTTAACAGATAAAACAGGCTAGATAAACCGCTCGCATCAGAGCTCTCCGGGTTTCACAGCGATTTCTGCCGCTCAGCGAATCTCCTTTGAAGTCGATCAATCATGATGTTCACCTCGGAAAAAATCTTACTGCTACTGTGAACGTGGTTGCTGTGCCCTAGAAAACATAACCCCAAAATACAAAGATGTCCTCTACATATACAACATTGTAAGTTGCTCTTTCTCTACCAACTGTCACAGAATCCTGAGGCATGCTTTACGTCACCCGTATATTCGGGGAGTTCGGTTGAAGGCTATCGCACTCTAGCAGAGTAAGGGATATAAGCAGAGATCGTATCGGCAACAACTCCCGGTGTCATGGATCTTGCGAATATCACAAGTCCATCACCTTCTTCAACATTACTTCGCTACTGAAGATATCTGACATCCCTAACATGATGACATCTGACGCTTAATCATTAGGAAAGCAATCAGTTAGACCTTGACAGTGTTTCACGAACCGCACTTTCCAAGTTCTGAATCATTCGGTTAGTATGGCCTGCTTCTCATAAGAACTGGAATGGTTTACATTGTAGGTATTTACATTTACGATCAAGGTGAAATGGATTCCTCTTATTCCACATATGACCGTGTAGAAACTACAGCAGTCACACGTTACGGTCGTAGTTTTCGAGGTGATTGATCAGTAGCGAAAAGACATCAAAAGCGATTGTAGTATAAGAAAATGTATCGTGAGAAATATCTTCCGATGACTTGGGTTAGTCATTGAGAATAGAATTCTTGTGTGTACTGTAAGCCCGACTCTGGACATCATGCTAAACGATTATAGTTTCCTTGGGACTGTTTGTGGGGGAGTTTGGATGATTTTTGAATTTTTTTTCCGGTCCAAGGAGAGTTTTTAGGGGTATTCGACATGCTTGCCGCAGTGGATTTTCTGAAGAAGCTTGCTCCGCTGACTAACATCTTCGAGTGGGACCTTCTCGACACCAAGTTTCCTCCTAAAGTGCCTAACAAACCCGTTTTCAGAATGTTACCATCTGGCCAAATTTAACATGAACGATGTGAAGATAGCTGTCATGCTCGGGTTTGTTGATCCATACTACTATGTGAATCTAATTTGAAGATTACAAACGTGCTTTCTGTGATGGCGCATCGCACGTAACAGCCTAAAGCTGTAGCTACTTTGATGCTTGAATGAGAGACTTATGATAGCACAGGTTTGGGTTTCGTATCGGATTTCCTATACCACAATTCACTGCTATGGTAGATCGACGTAAATGGGATACCCACATTTACTCCGTGACTTGATTCGTCCAGGTGGAGTAGAACTGCACTATCGGTCTTTATTCGCTATCTCATCGTCTGCCACGTGTTCTCTTTGACAAGCGTTCTACTGTGCAATCACTGCGACCTGCTCAGGAATGTCGGTGACTGTAAACTCAGATACCACTACTGGATACCATGCCTTCGAGCTGAAACCGTGCAGTTGCCTTAGCAGTGAACAATGCTGTTAACTGTGTGGCGTATCGAGCTTTCTATTCGTCAACACATTTGAGGTCTAATCTTTGTTCCGCAGGTTCATGTGGACCGTATTTCACCCGACAGAATATTGACAGTCTGGAGAGCTCGTTAATAGGATATTCCGAATTGTAAATTTTTCAGGGTATCCAATGGCATTGCTGGGAGGCGCATCTGCTGACGAAACAGGCAAAGCTAATCGCGCAATATCAATCGTTCCAATTTCGAGATATCGTTGTATAAGAGATGGTGAAACCTGCTGATTGAATCGAAATTCAGCTGTCTGAAGTGAAACCGGAATATTCCGGTCCATATTTCATGAGGCCGATTCAGTGTCAGTTGAATGGGTCTGCATCATTCCAATTAGCCAATCGGACTGTCGCTGTGCGATCGGACGCCTGTACGCTTCAACTGTATTTGAACATTCTTTATCGTTTATTTGCCGACTTCCCGGGAACGAGATTTATCCTAACGCCACGACTATCGTATATGTACGTCTTAATATGACGGATGACCAAATTGGAGGCACGAGTATTCCATTAGTTGGTGGACTACCCCAATGCTGCGGTAAGGTATGTCCAGAAACCCACAACGCACGGATTACGGACAACACGGGACGCCGAACAAACCAAGAGGTTGGACCAACGGACGAGAAATGGCAAGCGAGAAACCCACGACAGAAAGCAGAATGGCTTGCAAGCAAGTATCTCAGATAGGTAACGGAATGTATTTTGAAGCCACCAATTTTAGTTAAGTTTCCGTGTACACAGTACACAAGTTGTTCAATGTCATGTGACACGCAACTTCATATCATGGTAGATGGCTAGATCGCGGAGGGGGGAAGGGGAATTATTCCAACACTTGATGGAATACCTCAAGGTTGAGATAAGGGATATCCAGAAACCCACAACGAACGGATTACGGACAACACGAGAGGCCGAACGAGCCATCGCTCAACGAAATCGGACCAACGGACGAGAATGGCAAGCAAAAAACCCACGACAGAAAGCGTCAGCCACGCACACAAACCAGGCAGAAGTGCACACGACGTGTGAGTGGAAACAGCGATGTGTTGTGGACTGGAATTGCGGTTCACAAACGTGAGCGCGCGCGTGGCGTGGGAACGTGCGAGTTGGGCAATAAAGATCGTAGTTTATTGAACGGTTTTTTGCTACATTACCTGAATCGCTCGACGTCCTGACTGTCTTGTTCAGCAGTGGTTTGTCATAGCTGTTCAAAGCTCCTGTGGTCTAGTCTTTGACTGGTTTCGAATAAACGGTTTCTCAAGTTGAGATTTCAGCCTTACGATTGAGCGTGTAATAAGAGGGAAGATCCAGTGAAACTGAAACGCTTCTAATGAAAGCTTGAACCTCATGTTTAGCATACTAACAGTTATACTTTTATAAAATCGATGCACTTCACATCTTGTCAAGTTCCCTCTCCGTTGTTACAAAACCGTTGGTCTGAGTGCACTAACAGTTATATGTCTGCTTCCTATGCATGCCTTATTGTGTAGGTATATGGGTATTGCCCAGCAAAACGTTGAATAAACAGCTTCAACTGCCCGGATAGGTTCGTCGTATCCACCTCATTTTGATGCTGTCTGCTCATAGGGATAAATCACAGATCTCTCTCACAAGGTGAGCTAACTACTGTAATCCACCAGTCCGGAAATCGATATTCTTACGATCTCTGGGACGTAGATATTTACAGTTGTTCACGTTTAATTCTTATGCCAAGTGGTGAGTAGTGAGCACCGAAGGTACTTACATGTTCCATTACCTGAGCGTCATGTCTATCAAATTAAGGCCGATATGAAAACCCACGTCTTCTAGAAACCCGAAATACCTTTGGAAAGAGTGAGCAAAGAAGTCCTCCAAATTGGACCGATGTCTTCCGAACTGATTGGTACTGCTGACTGCTCCAGACGTACTATGTGAGTGTCCCAGTCATCAGATGGCGTACTATGTGGTTAGTCGTGTTTTTCGCCAGCTTGGACACAATGGAGTTACTGTTGTTTCAGAACCTATAGCTACTGGCTGAAGAGTGACTGGAGATGTCAGGTGACAAGGGTTTCACTAATAGGAGGGTTCTTTGTTGTTACTTCAGCCAGTCCGATCAGGTATAATGTGAACTAGATACAGTTAATGAGGATCAGTAGGGCGATTTTCCTGTGAACGAAAATTCGTCGATAACTGAGCACCCGCAAAACCTATCGGAAGGTTGTTTCGACACTTGGTGTGTATTGGACCCACGCAGTGCGTGAAGATAACCATTGGTCTTGATTGGTGCCAGTGAAACGTTGGCACATTTTGGGAGACGCGACGTTTGACGGATGCGTGTTGAGTGAAGTTTGGTGTAACTGGGTCCGCCTGTGGCCGTTTCTGTTCCGTGCGTTGTACTATTGCTGCTCTAGGGTTCAAAACGTTAAAGCCTCCGATTTATGCACCACTATTTGCTCACCGCAATGTGGCACGCAAGGTTGCATGTGTCTTACCAGATTGCTCAAAGCCAGACAGAAACATTCGCGGCAACTGGGACCTTTTTTAGGCACCAAGGTACGGCCGATGCAGCGATGTAAATGTTCCGCATACCGTTGCCCTACCAGAACTAAAGTCGTTTAATATAGACGTAAAAGTAGCCATGCTATCCAGCTTGTCCAGAGTCTACTCCAAAGGTACACATTTCTGCTTATCAAGGTTGCTAGCATGCCGTTACCGAGAGTAAATCTATTTATGATGTTATTCAGATTTTCTCACCGGATATCTACAAGGTAGACACGACCTGCTTATCAATCCATTGCTAGCTTGATATTCTGCACCCTCAAGGTTTACATGTTTGGAAACGACGACTGATTTTGCTGTGGGCGAATGCTATGTTCACGTGACTGATTACGCATTATTGTTATCATTGTGGCTATCAGAAAAAGGTGGAAGAATCGAACTGCCTGAGTTTTTTGAGTGGGAAGTTCTTCGGTCGGTTTTGTTTTCAAAGTGAGGTCTGAGTGCTTCGGTTACTCCACCGAGGTTAGAAGTTGGTCTGGTCTAAACAAGTTTTTTATGAAGTTATATTAATTATCAAAGTTCTAAATAGTTTTTTTCTGACAAGAGCTTCACAATCTCGATGGGTGAGACACTTGGAAGAGATTGAGTGTTACTGTTTCTGCCACTCAAAAGGTACGAATTGTATAAGAGACAGATATGAACACACTTCACACACATCTGCACCTAAATGTGTCAGTCAACTGGCAGTTATTATTCAATGCATAAAGTTCAAGCTGTTCTCCATCATGTTCTCTTATGCTAAGTCTACCGATGACTCCCTCATCTCGTCGCCAGTTCCGACAGGCTGGTGACTTCAAAATCCTTTGCTTCATGCTTATCCTTGATGATCATCCTTAATCACCCGTTTTCAAACTCTACAGCTGTCGCTGTTCCAGATCGGTTGCGTGAACTCGTTGAGCATGTCAATTCATCCAACCGACAAGAATTGCGTGATCGAGAAGCGGCCAAAGTATGTGGAACATTTTCATTCATATAATCCTCAGTACTGCTCTCTTTTAAAGTACACTGTATCTATGTCTGTTTCTTTAGTAAGTCACTATTACACCCAATTCATTAAGGCAGTCATCGACGATGTGTCCCACATTTGTTTTTGAACGTTTGACTCCGATCCGTTGGTTTAACTTCACCCTACTTTATACCAATAATCCGCCCTATGACAGTTCTACAGACAACTCTCTACAGCGACCGTTTTTGTAAGCAACAGTTCAAAATATATAGAACATATATGGTATTCTACCACATTTTCAATACACAGCTTCCTGTAGTGAAAACCATTACAGTATATCAGTTTATAGAACACTATATTTCACGTTTATTCACACTGTTAGCAATTGCTTGATACCTGGTGGTTGCAGTCTCGATTATGGTCGCGTGGGTTCATACTTGAGCGAAAACAGTGGAATTCACTTCACGGTTGAGCGCATTCGAGCGATTCATCTATATACAGCCAACCTGCTCTGAATTCATGTTTCGTTTGAACTCGTCACATCTTGAGCAAACTTCCAAATGTGGTTTGGTGCAACTGTCGAGTTATCGTTCGATAACGCAAAACTTGATTATGACTTCGCCTATCGTTTGGTTATCGATTGCTTACCTCATACCGTGATCAGTCCATTGTCACGGGTTTCGCGATTTTTATCGGGGATGGTTTCATCTAAAGCATAACATTTCACATCCACATGTACATGAAATGTCAGTCCGAACCAGCCGAAATGTGTCTAGCGTTACAGAACACGATAGACGGTGTTCGCTTGGATGAAGGCGGAAAGCTAGCAGGGTTACACACGACTGCCTTTAGATCAGTAACACATCGATCCCGAGTATCTTGAAGCGAAACGAGGAGGATGCAGTTGTTCAGATTGAAAGGAAGATTCCATATTCACAGTATTGCGTACACAGGGATTTGACCGATTGAGCACAACAGTGGTTTCTCAGACCTCACAGCAAAAATATACCGGTATTCGGCCTGAGGTTTCATATGAAAGTCCAAGTGATTACTCTGCAAATTGAGTGTACCAATTCCATAGCAACCAACAAAAGTGTTTCCGAATTTCCGAAGATTATGTACATCGGATCTCGCTCCTTGGCTTGGAGAAGTAGCTGATGTAACGATAACGGAATAAAACCTGGTTCACATCTTTTTAGAACAAGTGCTCAACTAGTAGGTAACTGATGAGTAGTCGGGGATTTGGTTAATTTCAAGTTGAACATCACTCACATTTGATCGCAGCCTTCGCATTCAGATAGACTTTCCAGCCAGGCCCTTTCGAAAAGAAGCACTAGACTCGAGTTTCGCTCTCATTAGAGCTCGTCAGTAGTGCATATCCTTGCCACTGCCGGGACTAGAACTCCGGCCACGCTTTCATGAGGCAACCGTGTTGACCACTGCGCCATTGACCTCACATTAGGCACGACCGAATTATCATATGTGAACGCTCAACCACTTTCGCTTGTGAGTAATGATCAGGTTGCCCGATCGTCTCGAGAGGAGACACAGTTACTGTCTGTTAACTCCAATCGATAACCCCGCGATTAGGACTTCCTAGGCAGGTCGAAATCTCCGATCTCATTAAACCTGCTAGGCGATATTTTAGATTAATAGCCGATTATAGACATCTTCTGCTGAATTGTCATTTCACATACTCCTGAAGCGATGCCTCGTGCTGAGGGGAGATAAATGTGTAGTGGCTCTCGAGTGCTCGTCAGATACCCAGGTGATCTTACTTGCCTACAACATGGAAGGTGAAAAGTCCTATCCTAGTATTTAAAAACGTTAGAATTCATGGTGTTTTGAAAGGTCAATCGAGTTCTGGAGTTGAGCATTAAGTCAGAAGGCTTGGATTTTGACTAGTTAAGTGGGGCACTTAACAGTAAAGTGACGTGGAATAAATAAAGTTAGATTTTGTTGTTGCTTCCATCCAGAACTGTGTTCTGGTAGCGGTACGTTTTGTCGTTGAACACATTGTCTCACCTGCAACCATTAGATGCAGGGATTATCCAACCTGTAACATTGAGGTACAGACAGTGTTTGGCTACATTTTGGAAACGACAAAGACAGTGGACACAAGCAATCTGGGCCTAGAAGAATCTAGCTTTCTTTCCTTGAACTATGCGTTACTACGTTTCAGCTTTATTTATCTAATGCTCCCTACCGGCTGGTTTCGTCTTTTGTACCCTCGGCTTTTTTTTGAATAGGTGTTCTCTCTGTCTTAACGTGATCCAAACGAAAGAATAACCGGTTTTAAAGGATCTGATAATGCTTCGGTCTCGTCTTCCCCGTCCAACAAGGTGAACAGCTTCTGTTAAGCTTATCTGTTTGTTCATTTCTGAACACGTTGAAACTCGTGTGTGCATTGAAGAATCAAAGAAGACCAAGGAAATGAAGTCAGTGAAGACGACTAACCGTTAACGAACAAGGATTTCTTCATATATATATATATATATATATATATATATATATATATACTCACC
>LOND01001149.1:77081-88522 GCA_014220965.1 Paragonimus kellicotti
CCTCCACTATGTACACGTTCCCTCTGTTCTCTTTGTCCGCATACATTACAAACTGATTCAATATCCCGTGTGTTTACTTTGTTTGAGATGACTCTAGGCCTGTTATACACGATGATCGATTAGCGCCATCTCTTCTACCAATCTCTCCCCACCTGTAGATTGGATGTGACGATAGTCACCACACAGATAATCCGTTGCTTTCGGGATATGCTGTAGTATATTTGAGCTAGCATTGCATATAAAATGTTTATCTAAACGGTTATGATGCGAGTATCAGCTTACAAAATCTTAACGATGATCAAGGCAGAATATTTTAACTTTAATTTAATTCCTTATTGTTTGTCAAATGTATCTAAGCTTATGTCAGTGCTATTCGTTGAGATCGCGTCGTTTTTACGTCTGATTATTGTGCTATGGTAGTGTCCGTGTGAAACAATGAATAAGGAAATGCGTACGGTGGAAAGAGTGGGTGGCATCGACACTGAACCTACTGGATTCACAAATCGTGTTGGGCATTGAACGTCGCCTTTGTAATCCAGATTATGTCTAGAAACTTGAGGCAAAAGATTGCAAACATCGAATTACGTCAAGATTGGTAAATACCCCCAAGTTTGTGAAAAGTCGCACCAATTAGGGGACGGAAAATGTGCCACATTGTAAGGTTTTGCGTAAACGGTTCGTTTACAAGTTGTGTATCAAGTGGAAATTTTCAATCTAATATTACACAAAACCTTCTACAGAGGTAACGCGCCTGGTGTATGGCGTGAAAAAATGTATCTATACACACTTAGAATCCTATTCGGTTGCACATTCTTCTATATATGTTGGATTTCATTATTGTACACATCCAAGAATATAGCTGACCCCCAGATTTGCCAGTACTTGACACGGTTTACCTAGAGCACTTCCGTGCAATTGCGGTCTCTAAACGTGGGAAAGTTTAGAGTTGTCCCATTTTCATACTAGTTTTTCGTCTTATAACTGATTTACCTCTTCCACTTTAAGATGTCTCGATATCAATTTCGCGTGTCTCGATGTCATTTTAGAATATCCCAAGAATGTACCCTTGATTTTAACAGCAAACGGTTCCACACGGCTGATGTGCATATGGATAGACTGATAGACACGGTGGCTAGAGTGGTAGCCACCCGAGGAGCAGCTTAGTGGCTGTCACAACAGCTGAAGGCAGGGCTAAAACAATCGTAGTAATACTGACCGTTCCCGAAGTGTGGACCCGGATAGAAAATCCGGACTCCAAACCAAGAGGCTTACCCAAAAGATAGGCCTCATAACCGAGTCGGGTTAGCGAACGGCCTCAAGACATCGGTGTAACCGCAGCCAGACTAGTTGACAGGACAGTGTTCGCGCATTTTTAAGCAGGTCGCTTGGCCCCATCGTCCCAGTGTTGTGGCCACCACGGTCGACAATCGATAACATCTGGCTGTTGGCAAAACGTCTCTGTAAACGTGTCAACGCTGGGCTGGAAACCATCCTGAGTCGGTGACTGCAAATGGACAAAGTGAAAATACGTTATTTTCTCGACCAATTGTGCTGTCACGATAATTTTTCCACCAAGCGATGGATAGTAGAAAGCTTCATTCATGAATGATAGATTTACGATATTGATCCGTAGGATCTGGGGCACATCACGTGTTTTTAGGTTTATCGCGCTATTTGTGTTCTCTGAAGTTACGTGTTCCCAAAACGCTGAGTGATGTATGACATCTCAGTTCTGTTGCCTTACTATTAATCCCTGTCGTTCCACGTAGTCTTACTTGACCAACGCTACTTGTGATGAAGGCAATTCGTTGTTTTATCGAGATTGACGTGGACAGCTCGTTCCAAACTGCTTTCTAGGTTGAAGTGCTTGTTCTCTGGGGACCTTCATTATCTTCAAAATACCGTGCACAGATTTGACTAAACTGAATATCATCCGGAGCCAGATCACACTGGTAGATCAGAATAAAGAAGATAGTGTAGGAGAAACGAGTTCCGATGCTGAAACATTTTTTATACTCTACAGGTGGGTCACGCACAGCACGGATGTCACTAGATATCATTAGCTAGAACTGTCGGTGCTGTTTACGGACTTATACGAGACCATTTGTACGTTCCATGCATTAACTAGTTGTTCTCCATTCAGAACGGCTCTTTTCAGATTCCATCTAGTTTGTGTGCAACTGTGACTGATGATAACTGAAGTTAGGACTGAAACATCCAGTACTGTGGATCTTGGGACACGCCTTCAAGGTTTGTATGATAGGTCGCGTTGTCACAGACTGTCACTTATGTTCTCTATTTCTGATCCTCAAGAGTATCCAACATCGTCCGCAACCGGACTTGACACGTTGATTTAATATAGGAGCCATGTCTGCTGGAATGTCAGCAAGGTCTCATCTATAGAGCAGATAGGTTCATTCTTGATATTGATTCGTCCAACTCATCCGCAAGTTGCAGCGAGTCTTTGATACTATAGCTGTCAAACTTTTGAATGGCTGGCTTCAAAATCTCGACCAACCATCTAGCCAGTTTGTGCTGAGGTGAATTTGACATGGCTAATATAGGTCGAAGTGGCATACCCTGCTTGTGAGTCTTGGGAAGACCGTACAGTTGGGGTGACGAGCAGCCGCCAGGTTTTAGGTATTTGTATGTCTTTTCATCTATCCAGCCATGTTTAAGAATTACTTCTAACTGGTGGCAGATTCTTTCTTCTATTAGGCAGATGTTTTCTTTGTCTAGGAGTTGAAATTTTTGTCTATCACTTCAGGATTGATAACATTTTTTCTCCACGTAGCTCGTCTTATCCATGACTACTGCCCCGGAGCTTTTGTCTGGCTTGAGGATTACAACATTTTTTGATCTGAGTTCCTGCAGAAGCCCGAATGTGCCGAGCTGTTATCGAACATTTGTCGTTCACACGAGTATGCAAACACTCATAAGCTACATCAGTGAGTTTATTTTTGAACCAGTTAAAATTATCGGCGTTAATTCCGAGAGCTGATCAATCAGGTTCTCAAACTGCGCTTCTACAAATATTCGGTTAGGTCTTCGTATAGGTATCTTATAATCCAAGCCTAACGAAAGTGCTTCCAACTGTAGAGCACTGAGTGGTACAGATGAAATGTTCTGAACGTACTTACCGGGGTCCATAGTAATAGGCTCAGCTTCTGGTTTGGTTAACATTCGTTCGAAATGAGAAGCAGCAGTAGTTTTCGTTCGATCAATCACAGTCTTACAAAAATTGACGAAAATGATCCTACAGCACAATGATAACCTGTTGACAACACATTGTAGGCGATGATGAGTTTCAAGTAATTGTGTCAGACGTGTTTGCGATGCCTCTAAATGCGAGGTCGTGATACGTCGAAGATTCGCATTGCTCGGATTGAGCTTGTTCATTCGCAATAGTTTGAGAAACTTGTATGGATACCGATTATCACTCATGCACCTACGAAATAATTCCACATTCACCCGTTCACGAGCAAGCTTGCATTTCAAGTTGACCAAACGACGTAACAGCTTGGTATCTGCGATGGGAATTCGCCTCTTTAGAAATTTGAAACAGTTATATCCCTTCAGTAATTTGAACAAAACAGTTAGAAGACGAACACTGGTAGATGCTAGCATTTCGTATTGGCTCGTCAGTACCAAATAACCAATAACACGGGAAACTTCCAATTTAACGTCTACAGTACTTGGGGGGGGGGTATGAACAAAGAAACCAACAATAACAAAAACGTCCAATCGTGTGATCTGTTTTAAACCTTATGAATTGTCCTTTCGTTGAAGCGAACATTCAACAGCGTCGAACTGCGGGTACTTAATCAGACGCGCAGATCACCTGTACCTTCAGTCAAGGGTCACCCTATCGGTGCCAAGTCACATTGCCTACACCCTCTCTCATGTAACTACGACGAAAGTTATACTGCCGGAACTGACATATCCTCGACCTCAAGAATGAGGAAAAATCCACCTAAGTGAGTACAGAGAATCATAAATCCACAACTTCGTCGATCTACAAACCCACCCTATCAACTGACCAAAACGTGCAGTAGGCCTCAATCTGATTGATCGACTGACTACAAAAGCAGGAATCTACTTCGGAACAAAATTATACGCAATTAAAATAAACATGTTGGCAGTGATTTTTGTTCTGGAACGTTTCATTCGGTGGAAAGACTGATACAAACAGACCATGAACCTCCGATAGCAATACTGAAGAAGCCACTAAGTGTCGCGTCCTGACGTCTACAACGGATGATGATCAGGCTACAAAAGTACAACTGTGAGCTAGTCTACCAGCCCGGAGACCAATTGCACCTCGCTGATACTCTCTCTTTCCCTCGTTAAAGGACGCAAAGGAGAAGGATGCAGTACTCAAAAAGCTTACCCTTGCGATAAAAAATGATTGACTGCAGGATAAAAAGAATCTGTCTGAATAACTGGTAGTATTTTTAAAAGACAGCTACGAAAAGGAAGTTCCCTGTTGCTTCTTTAGTAGCTACTTTGACGGGATATCGAGACGGTCTAAAATTTCACTTATTCCCGGAGACTATGAATACCGAGCCAAACAAAGGGTCTCCTCCCTTCGGACTGTTTACTCAAAATTTACAGTTATTCAGCCGTAGGAAGGTTTGTTATCTAGATTGGTGGAAGTAAGACATATCAGAACGTTTTATCATTTTCACTCAGTTAAGCAGCCTCAATCTGTTCTGAAATCGCACCCGCGGGAGAACAGTACGTGGACAGATGGCACGCGCAACCGGTATTAGCGGCTAAGGAAGTAATGTTCACATCGTTGCTGTACCAAAACGAGGATTGTTGACATTCCAGCGGACATGGCTCCTATACTAAATCAGCGTGTCAAGTCCGGTTGCGGACGATATTGGATACTCTTGAGGATCAGAAATAGAGGAAATAAGTGACAGTCAGTGACAACGCGCCCTATCACACAAACCTTGAAGGCCCAAAAGCAGTAAGAATGATGAGGTCCCCAAGAAATTAGTATACATTGAGCTACCCTTCAAAGGGGATATCGCGACGATGCGAACAACCCAACGAATTGTCTCTTCGTTGAAACGTACTTACAACGCAGCCGAATTGAGGGTCCTTAATAAGACTCGCAGGTTACCTGTGCCTACAATCAAAGGAGATCAACCTATTGGCGCCAAATCACACTGTGTTTACCAATTCTTCATGTAACTGCGGAGAAAGTTACATAGGCAGAACCGATAGATCATTGACCTCAAGAATGAAGGAACATGTACCTAAGTGGGTTCACAAACAGGTCTCAAAACCGGACACTTGTAGTCACAGAGAATCGTAAGCCCCAGCTTCGTCGATCGGACGACACATCCTGTCAACTGGCCACAACGTGGACTTGACCTCAGCCTTCACCATCATAATGCGCCACCACAACCCACGGTTCCTAAAATTTGCTGAAGCCGTCGCGATAAACCGGTTCAAACCTGTGTTGTGTGTACAAAAACAATTATTTGTGAACCTGAGGTTGCCATGGTCCTAAGTCGCTGCGAGTGTCATTCAGATCACACGATTGGACGTTTTTGTTATTGTTGGTTTCTTTGTTCATACCCCCCCCCCAAGTACTGTAGACGTTAAATTGGAAGTTTCCCGTGTTATTGGTTATTTGGTACTGACGAGCCAATACGAAATGCTAGCATCTACCAGTGTTCGTCTTCTAACTGTTTTGTTCAAAATAAAGATTGTGCGCCTTTTCGGTGCAATATTTCCGTCTGGAAAGGCGTTAGAGTGCTGTCTTTGGTGTCTCACAAGCCGAAAAGAATCGTTAACGGAACTGTTTCTTGACATACTTTACTCAAAAACGATGAGAGCATAGATTTGAGTCGGGTTTACCGTAACCTTTTTTGAAAGAGGTGTAATGGCTGGAATGAAGGAGCTAAAGTGTAAAACAACAGTTGAAGCATCCTGCTTCATAGCTGAGCTTCCGCCTGACCACGGTTATCGTGTCAAAATTGAAAAACAAACTTTAATGTTGCAGGCGGCTTCTGTGTATACAGATTGACTGGTCTTCAGAGCAATTATCCGATGTAGAATGTGCTCGATTGAACAGTGGCATGAATGAAACAATGCTACTGTTGCTTGTTCGACAGGTTTGGAATTTGTCCACAACAGAAACGCCCGTCAGTTCGTCCACTTTGCATCTAGAAATCGATCACAGATTATGAGATCCTGAATGGTGACCTCCTTGTACGTCAATAGTATCTAAGTTTGAAACACTCGCCTCTGCGTTCAGAAAGGTCCGCGCGGAAACTGAACCTATCCCAGTTTACAAGCGATCGAACACACAATTTGGGACAGCAATCGCGTAGTTTTTTTCATTGATCGACTTTTTAACTCATCCTGGTAACTAGCTCCATATCTATGGTTGTATTTGATCTGACGATCGGTCGAAGGAAACAAGCTTTGCTCATCAATTTACTGTTCTTATAACCAGTCTGTTGTCTTACATGGTAAGTGACGACAGCTGCAATCACAAGAATCAGATTCATGCCGTAGACTGTAGATCAACTGAGCAGTCACCCAGCCGAGATATGTGCGTTGTAGCTAGAGACAATTACGAATTAACAACTTGTTGATTGAAACAGACGATAATCAAAGGGGGTTTCACTTGCATAGTCATTTCGACATAACGGCTGGGGAACAGCCATATGCTTGCCGTGTCTGTTGTGCGTCGTCTAAACTAATTACTATACAACAGTATAGCCAGTCGCACATAGATCATCGCGTTCTGATCCCATTTTGGCCGTTGTGTAGTCCTTCCCATAAGCCATTTGAAGAAACGTGCTGTTGAATATTCAGTTATTTGGTAGAAAAGGTGAATACTGTCAGTTTCTATCGGAAATACATCAACCAAGCATTCTTGGATAAGCTCAAATTATGTTCGTTTCACTATCCGGTAGAAAATCATCAGCGGCATTCTAGTACGGCTTGTTTGAATTCTACAGGGCTAATCATTGTGGTAAAAATGTGAACCAAGTTGAATCAACTACTTTGCTGCCTTAGAGAAGTGCAGTTTACCGTCGTGCTCGAGCTAACTACTCGCATACCCAGTTCCACATACTTAAAAGACGGAGTTGGAACTCAGATTACTCACAGGGGTAAAAACGTTGGCATAATACAACGGATTCGATTGGCTCGATGGACGTTCTACAAGTTTTCAGAGTGAACTGCACAGAGCACAGCTGCTGCGATAGGAAACACTCAGTCATGTTTGGGCAAGGTAATGTTACGCCACCAAATGCCTATCCGGTATATTTTACATTTTTATTTTTGAAGCACTTGATATGAAAATGGGTGCAATATGCCTGAACACAACTGTAGGGATTGCATGTCATCGAATTAGATGCCTGACATCTGGGTCAAGACAGTTGAGCAAATCTTTATTTTCAGAATCATGAAAGCTGGTAAGTGGATGAACACACGCTTCGAACGTCACTCCATACAACCAACTGGATACGACAAAATAACGAGAAGTAACCTCAGAACATCGGTTATGCGTAGAGTTTTTGGGAACAGTTTGGAAGAGGCAAAAACATGGAGCTGTGTGGTTTTGTTGCCTGCCGGATTTTTTCTGCATCTCATCAAGCGCATTTTGTAGTGTTAGTGTTTTCATGACAGAAACAAACAAGACTAGTGAAGGAGAAAAGAAAAACCACACACACACACGCACGCAAACAAACGAGTTGATTACTTATCACAGCAGTTTCAGATGACGACCATATAGTTTCGTTGGCGGACAGATGATTGCCACAGGCAAATAGCAACAACCTCAGTTAGATGAAGAATTCGTTGAATATAGGTTTCGCAAACGACTTCGGCAACAGTGACCTGATGTTCGGAGGTCGAGTGGCATGCGATCGATTATACTGGTCGTTATTTGTTGATTATGATTTTGAGTATCCGGAACCTGATGACCCACATCCGCGAATGGCCATTGGCTTGATTGGATATCACGACTTGACAATCGTTATTAATACTCTAGCCGGCAGGTATGAAGAGCGGACTAGATAAATGAGTACTCGTAGATAAGGTAATTAGCAGTAGACTAGTCAGTGCAGATGGTGTTCGTCTCCCGGATTGGGGTGATTCACCGACCTTGTGGTATGATACTGAAGATGAAAATTAGCATGGCTCAGTAACGTGAATGTTGCCATGGTTTGAGTTGTCTACGAAGTGAACACAATTAACAATGCGGAAAGAGAAAGTACCAAGAAGGCCGACTTACGGTTATGCATCACTCGGTTCACAAGATGTCCACACATTGATGTTGATAGACTGAGGCAGTGCATAAGCGTTTTTATGTCTAAATCTGAACTTTCTCATGGTTTGCATGACATTTAAGCAACAGTATCGGTCACTAATGTATTGATATCGACATCGTCCCGTTTTCTACGTTTCTAAAGTTGACTCCATAAGATACACTGCTCAAGAAACAGGGTCCCCATCGCATGGATAGTACACATTCTCAAGTTCGTAATCAGAGCTTACTGACATCATACGTCGACACCTGGTTTTGTCAGACATATACTTTGTCAAATTCTCTGTACCTCTATGATAAATCATAACTTGCCGCATGTTGGAGCCCTCCTCATCTAGCACTGAATGAGTAGCTTTCACGAAATGACATCACATCAAACACGTGCCTTTAATATCGATCAGGTGAGCTGAGTCGAGGGTCACTGCTCTACTGGACGACTAGACGGACATATAAAATCGAGTGGTGACGAACGGATAGAACAAAACAATTGAATGTCTCCTTCTAGGGGGTTTTAGAACCACAGTAGGGAGGAAAATATCGGCGATTTAAGTAAACAGATTGGCAAACGAAGAACCAATACACAATGACATGATGGATGTCAGCTGCAGTTAGTTAGGCTGCAGTTGTTCATAATGCTCTCTCGGTTTAATGCTTTCCTAGGGTCAATCCGAATCGCGACCAGAAGAATTCATGGGACCAAAATGTATTGCACTTTCATGTCGTGTTTCAATGCTACTGAAAAAGCACATGCAACAGATTGCCATAGAATACGCAAAGCTGCGCTTTGTTTTGATGTGGTAGACCAGAGTGGATCGGACTGATGACACCAAAAAGGGGTTGAATGTTACAGTGACTAGCACTGCCATCAGATGTTAGTTCTAGTAAACATTTTTTGAGTTAATTAAATCGCATTATTATCGAGTACCGTAACATAACAAGTTACAAAATGAGCGCATCAGTGGGAAGATTGCCGACTGTTATCAATGTTAGCGGAGCTGTGACCGAAATAACAAATGAATACTACAAACTAACCTCGTCTAAGTAACAACTTATGGTGGGGAAATGGTTTCTTGACTTGAGCGTGTTTAAAAGGAGGGGGAATACGCTTCCGTCGAGCAACGGTTCCAAGCACGTGATTAAGAACAGACAATTCCGGTGGTACTTGTTTAAACTCTATACGCCCTCTTGTTTGTTGAAAAAGTAGGCTAAACTGAGGCTACAATCTTCGTCTTCCTATGCGGTCGAATTTTGACCGGGCAATGTATTTGCCAGCATGTTGCACGCTAGGTGACATGTAGGCCCGGAACTGTCATGTTCTTCAAAGTTGGACAGGAGCGGTCGCATTAAATGGAGACCGAAACTACGATTCTGAGTGGTGATCAATACCGACAATGCTGAAGTATCGTGGGCTCAGCCAGGCACACATGATTTATCGCCCTATTAATTTAGATTGGACACCGTTGCTGCTTCTCCGTCCTCGCAAACAGAACAAAGCAGTTAGAACACGTATTGACTCGTCAGTACCAAATTTACAATAACACGGGTGGTTTTTTTATAGCAAACAACTAGAGGGGTGGATAATCAATAAGCGTGTTAGGATAGGTCATTAAGTCCAGGGAAGGGTCAAATTCACGAACAGTTGTTTCTGAACACAGAGAGCTGGCTTGAGTCGGTTGATTGCGACTGCTTCGGCAAACCGTAAGAATCTTGGGTTAGAATGACGTAACAGACTCTGAATGCACAAGATGGATCGATAACGTGACCAGTGGTCAGGACGTGTCTGCGACTGAGGAAACTGGCTGTTTACGTGTTTCAGCAACATTGCCGTTCTCCGGTAACACGGACTTCTGCACCCATTTAGGTAAATGTTCCTTCATTCTGGAGCTCAAGCATCTCTCGGTTCTGCCTATGTAACTTTCTCCGCAGTTACATACAAATTGGTAAATACAATGTGAAGTGGCACCGATAGGCTGATCTCCTTTGACTGAAGGCACCGGTAACTTCTGAGTCCGAGCAATTACACGGAGTTCAGCTGCATTGAAAGTTCGCTTAATTGAATTTCTCAACCGTTGTGTTGTTTGGTGCATGATATAATCACCCTTAAAAGGCAGCTCTATGTAGACCTTCTTTTTCTCTACAGTGACCACCTCTTCAGATGGTACTTTTTGTCTACTGTGCCTATCTATGAACCTTCTGGGGTAACCATTTGACTGTAGAACAGAAGTAATCAGGTCTAGCTCTTCCGCAAGACTGTCGTGCGTACAGATTCGCCTTGCCCGTGTGAACAGAGTATTCACTAGTGTTCGTTTATGTTGACCGGTGTGAAGCTGCTGAAGTTTAAGTATTGACCGGACCACGTGGATTTCCTATAGACAGTTCTAACCGAGCCATCTTCTCGACGACTTATGAGTATATCTAGAAACGGCAAACAGTTGTTGACCTCAAATTCACAAGTAACCTTCAAGTTATAGGTGACAACTATTTAGACGTTGCAACAGTCGTCGACGTAACGCTTGTTACGCCAAGCAACTTGCTTCGCATATGCGCCGCCTCCGTGTCACGGACACAAGAGAACAAAGCCGCAAGGTATTTGTTCCCAAAGACCTCCATGACTGCACACACGTGTTTGTTCGCGTGGATGGTTCACGACGCCCGCTCGAGCGACCTTATGAAGGTCCCTTCAAGGTACTTCAACGGAAGGACCGCTTCTACGTACTCGAGCGCCAGGGTATTCGGGACACGATTAGCATCGACCGCTTGAAGCCTGCCTATTTTGAAAAAAATGAGGAAGCCTGTAACGCTCCCTCGCATCCCGTGACCAAGTCTGCAACTTCCTCTGAACAGCCTAGTTCAAGCGCATCCGCATGAGCGTACACCACAACTTCGCCGACGATGCCAGCACCCATCGTAACACGTTCGGGTCGTAGGGTGCACTGGCCCAAATGTCTTCTAGATGATTAGCATTTGTTAAATCCTGTTCTACTTCAGTTCTATAAAAAAACTCAAAAAAATCGAAAACGATCTTGAAAACCCAAAAATTCGCAAACTGTTTTTGAAAATACAAAAAGGCGTTTTGCTGCATGTCCACGTATCTACGTTCGTCAGGTGAGTTTGCCATTTAAGTATGCGCCCCAAACTCACC